>CAAKHB010003897.1:12396-24304 GCA_901007665.1 Aeoliscus strigatus
AAGATCAGTGTGTCTGAGCACTTTAACGCATTGATTAACATCCTGCTTTCTACAGTGTATTTTTGGTCAGTTACCTGTCATTTATTATTTTTATTCCTCGTTATTTCATCTTGTGTGTGTGTGTGCGCGCGTGTGCATGCGTGTGTGCGTGTGTGTCTGTGGCTGGCACTTGTGGGCCAAAGGATGGAAATGAGCCTTTGCTATAATCTTGCATACTTACAAATGTATAAATAGATACAAAAATATATGATCACAATATAAAACACAAGATCACAGTACTGCATCTCTCACCGTCCTTCTCTCCTCTCCCAGTGTCTCCATGATGTGTCCACAGTGAAGGGACAGCTGGTGGTCCTGGAGTGCAGACTAAGGGGGACTCCTCCCCTGCATGTCATGTGGTACCGAGAGGACGAGCAAATACAAGATTCAGATGACTTTCGAATACTTCGGAAAAGTGAGTGTGTGTGTGTGTGTGTGTGTGCATGTGACATCAGTGTCTGATGTACCTGGCTTGAAATAACATATTTGTACAATCTGCGGAATATTAACATCAGCGCATGAAGCTGTCTGAGATGTGTCAGGCAGCTCCACACGCCGAGGTGCACGCAGCCTGTTGCAACTGTTTTTGCAACACAATAGTCTAGATAGTTCAGTGTAGGTATCGGCTCTATTTTATTATTTTAGTAAACCTTTATTTAACCAGGGACTTTGAGAACAGTTATTGTTTGTGAATTTGTGAATTTCTCTCAGGAGATTAAAAACGTGAGCACATATAAACATATAAAACCAGTACTGTAACTCAACCATCCCAAAAGAACAACTTAATTCAATACAGGCATCAACAGACCAGCAAGTCAATAAAACAGAAGTAAAATACATAATCATATGATTTGGGAAACAGGTGCAGGTGTCAACTGTACTAGCCTCAAGCTTCTTCACTAAACCCTAAATTGACCAAACGAGACCAAATTCTCTAACTTTAGATGAATTTGTAGAAGATTCCAGGCTGTAGGGGCAGAAATTCTAAAGGCCTGTTGACCTAACTGTACAAGCCCAAGAACACAGAGAGTGAGCACTGGACCTGAAGGAGATGTGGACAAGAAGGCGGGGGGGTCAGCAGGAGAGGAGCTGAGAGCAGGAGGACGAATAGTCAAAGAGCAAAGAACAGACTTGTTCATATATTAGATACAGTCTACATATATTGATAATTAGCTGTAACATAATTAAACGGTGGCACCAAGTGATTGTGACATGTTTGTTTATGTACGTCCAGTGGTCAGTGGCCGTCTCTATACATAATTAGTTAATTTTGCTAATTCTGTTTTTATCACTGTACAGTATGTCAGATTCTGAGAGTAATTTGTTTCCTCATATTTCCTCATATAGAGGCCAGCTCCGCACAAGTGCCAGGTGAGTACAGAATGTGCTTTGGATGATAAAGGGTCTTTGTCTATGTTTTTATCTCCTGTCCAGTACAGGAAAAACATGGATAGTTCATGTTCACTGCAGGAAGTTAGTCAGCTCAGGTGGAAGTTATATAAGTTATAGCAATGCGTACATATGTGCTTTTCCTTCTTTGGTAAGTCAAAACATAAGAGTATGTGATCTGTTCTCCGAGTAAAGCAGCTGTGTTGTTATCCTCAAAGGTCAAGGGTTAAACCAGTTAAGAAATACTGGCTGATTGGTATTCCATGTCCTACAGTATTTAAAGTCAAATTCTCTTAAGTGAAAACCTAATTACTAACTGGTTTCCACCCATGTCAGCTTTCAGGTCATATATGTGTTTTATGTACCCTACCTGTTTCCAACTAAACAGCTGAACTGCTTGTTAGGTACAGCTTTCGTAACTGTTTAATGTGTCATGAAATATGATTTTAGTACTTTTTGGAAAGACTGGAAGTACTCTAGCAGCGCCATGTGGACGGGCAGAGAAACTGATTGAACTACAAAATACCTCGTTCTCATTTTTTATTGGAGGTTTAAGTTTGGAAGTTTAAGTCAGTTATTGATATTATATTATTTATTATATTATTCATCATTTATTACAAAATTTCATTCATTTATTTATCTTGATCTTTCACCATTTTTTATTTTCTTGTCTTAGACGATTTCTGATTCTCAGATTTGTCATACTTTATTCACTCATTTTCTTTTAGTACTGAAATTTGTTATCATGATTTTGCATCTGATTGAATTATTCTGATTAAGTGATGTGTTTAATGATTTTCAAAGGAGTTTGACAGTAGTCAAGTAATCAAATGTAATTAGTTACGTGACTTTGATAAAGTAATTGTAATAGATACACAACTATTTTATACAGTGAGACTTAGAGGGTTACACATTACAGTTCCAGAGTAACTGCCCACCGTAACTTTCTAAGAGAGTGAATGTAATCATGTGTGACTGGTGTTTACGACGCCAATGCATAAAGGCTGTGATTTAGTTGGAGCAAAACTAAATGTGTGTTTAAAGCCGTAGTAGCAGGAACATTGGGACCGGATTTGTATTGTAGTCGGGACCATAGGATTCTGAAGATGGTTGTTCCATCTCACAATAAGGGGAAGAACAGTAAAGCTATGAAGGGTTTTTATTATTTCTGATAGATTGAGTGATTATTTTAAAACAGCATGAACTTATAGGGTATTTATTTTTTGTATAAATGAGATCAAAACAGGCGCTCAAGCAACAGAGGAACTAAAGAGAAAAATACTGAAATACTATCTCACTGAATTCTACTGCGTCTTGTTGTTTTTGCTCCGTTCTTATGAACCTGAATCGACCTTTCACCTAGTGAATGGTGAATAAGAAGTGTTCCTATATATGAGTAGTTTGTGCGGTTTCAACTTGCAGATACTGACAACTAAACAAAGTGTATTTCATGAAAACGTGTTTTGAGATGTTATTTCACCCTTTCCAGAGGAGCTTTGTACACTGGTGATCACTGAGGCCTTTCCAGAAGACTCGGGCCTCTTCAAATGTATGGCCCTTAACCCCTTTGGCACAGTGTCCTGCTCAGCCATCCTGGAAGTTTACAATGGTGTGTTGTGTTGTCGAATCCAGCATACAATCATGTGTTTGTCAGTCACTAGGATTGTGTTAGTCAATTCAACTTGAACACTGCTATATCCTCCACCATCTCATGTCGTGAACACACACAGATGTGGAGGAGCAGCTGGAGATCGAGGCCATTCGACAGCAGGAAGCAGTTTCTCTCATACAGGAGACGGAAGCAGCGTTCCATCAGGAGGCAGCTCCTGCTCACACCAGAGAAGACTTTCCTCCTTTGCTCCCCGACTCTGTGAATCTCCCTCCTCCTGAGTGGCCTGACTGTCCCCTGGAAGACGACATCCCCTGTGCTGCAGAGTGAGTGGATCACACACACACACACACACACACACACACACACACACAGTATATAAAGTTTATTTTAATGTACTTATTTATTGACAATCCCATAGATTTTTTTGCTGCAGCAAAACCTTTATCGTCTTCCTGGGGTCCGGTAGAAAAATATCTATCTCAACAAGGCAGCTATTAAGTGTTCTTTTACCTTCTTAGAAGTAAGTCTTGTCCTTATACTGTATAAATGATATGGTTTGGCAGTGAGTTACATCTTGTATCAGCTCTATCGATAACAGAAGGTTTCAGAAGACTTTTTTCTGGGTTTGGGTACAACGATATGGTTTGTTTATGATGAAAACATCTTGGTCAGGGAACGTTTCTTAAGAAAGTAAGCAGATGGAGTCTCGACAGAAAGCCACATGACACATTTCTATGCATTTCTACAATATTTGTGTATCTTAAACAAAGTAAAGCCAATCTGTCCGACTTGTTCTGAGCTGTTTGCTGATGACAGATGACCAATGGCTTGGCAGTACTCGAGGTTAAATGAGTTGATGCATATTTCAGTATATTTTACGTGTAGCCAACAGAGTGTATTGTTGTAAATTACCTCAGAATATCTTCTTTTATGGTGCTTGGCATTTGGTGAGCATATAGTACTGTTTTCTTTCTTTCTTTCTTGTTTGCCTGAATTACTCTCAATTTCCTTCAGTCAATCAGTTCCTTTTTATTGTTACTATTTACACACATGTCTTTTCAAGGCACCACATCATGCATCTTCAATAATTTGGCATTTTGACTTTTGCAGTTCTTCACTACACTCAGATGAGGTCGCTGTGGGTCTCCTGTTTAATGCTATTCTACCCTGCAGACTGATGATAATGTGTAATACAACTATTAAAGTAAACATAAATTGTCAGTATCAAATACCAGATATTTGAATTGAACACTAAGTGTTTACTTTTCATTTTCCCCAAAAAGCCCCAACAGTATTTAAATTCTTAAAGTACCACCTACTCCTTTAGTAGTAGATATATTTCACTGCAGGGAGCAGCAGCTGTCTTAGTCCTAGAGAAGTATCTCGGACACTGAACGGAAGTGGAGTTACAGAGTCTCTGAATGCTTGATGACGATCAGCTGAGAACTGACCAATCAGCGGCGGCTCGCGTGCGCTCGTTTCTGCTCGTGGCCGCGCGCGCTGTCACCTGTGTGAGGCTCGTGCTCGCAGCAGGTTCGGTGCCGAACGCGTTCGTGCGGTTGTCCGTCCAAACCCGATCGGACGCGTCCTCTGAGGTGAGACTCCGTGTCCTCTGGTGGACTTCTGGCTGTTTGTCCAAGACTAGTGTTTGTTTGTTTGTTTGTTTGTTTGTTTGTTTGTTTGTTTGTTTGTTTAACAGTGATGTTGACTGTTTTAAGAGTCGCATTCCACGTCCTTGTCTCAATCATCGAAATGTAATATGCTCCGTCGTCTTTTAAAGGTCAAACTATCTTTAGAGCAGCTGGAAAATGGAGTTTAGTCTATTTTAGGAGTTTGTGTCATTGGGCTCCTTTAACAGGCGAATCATGATACTTTGTATTTTCAAATGAAAGTTGATGTGACGTGTTGTAGTAGTTCAGCACAGCAGGTATCTGCATTACTCTGTCGACCGAAATCTGATATTCCATTTTAGTTTAGCTCACTTTTCTGGAGCTAATCCAGGATCCACTTTGGGAAATCCATGAATATGTTCTATGGCTCCTCGGGTGAGCTGCTTGCTGGATGCCAGCAGTCCTGTGTTTGTGAGAATATCCGCTGAGCTCAACTGATGCTGTGAGCCTTTATGTACTAAGGAGTCCATTTTCTCTGATGATGCACACCTTTAACAGGCTTTGGTGATTGGAAAAAAATAAATACAATGTACAGTGACAACAGCTCTGCCCTTTCCTCAGTAGACCTACATCGAATACTTAAAGTAGACGTTTAACAGACAGACTCTCCTGGCCCCCTCCCACCTCTAAAAGCATGCCAATTGAATAACCCGCCACGTACCCGCCACGTACCCGTCGTCCATCCTTGACAGCTGAGATCAGCTCCAGCTTGAACATAGTAAACGGGAGATAGATGAACAAACTGTGTATAATCATAAATGTGCTCCACAGGCCAACGTGGGCCTCCTCTCGCAAGATAGTGGAACCTCAGCGACACCGTAGGCAGATGCTGATGCCGAGGAAAGCATCATTTTACACTATCAGCTTTATTTTCGGGTTGATGGTTGTCGGTCCTCTATCAGTGAGCCCTCTATTACCCCTTCTGTGGTCAATGCTGTATGACGTCACTGAAACCAGTAGCAGTAGCAGCAGTTCTCTTGATTATTAGAACAACAGCAGGAAAATTCAGGACGTCAGAAACAAAGTTGTGTTGGGTCAGATTTACTTGTTGTGTTTGCATTCGATTGTCTTTCGGTCGTCAAATGGTCGCTGCAAACATGAACTGCAGTCACAGCAGTTTGCAATGAAGTTGTCACATTGATATTAACAATTGGAACCTGGTGGTGATGATGGTGGGGTTTTCTATTGCTGGACCAATAGCACGTCATCTACATGTAGCTATTATCAGTTTGGTCTGTATGAGTCACATCGGCCCTAATAGACGGGCAAATGATTCCCAGGTTGACAATACCAGAATTATCCTTTCAATGGCACTTCGACATGCCACATTATTTGACTAAAATCACTGTCAACTACTTTGCTTTGTTGACTGCTATTGGGAAATAAGTTGACTTTTACATCTGGCAGCTGCTTGTGTGTGACAGCCACATCTGCTGACTTACTTGGAACGATAAAGGTTACTTGAATTTATACTTCTCACAAAAAGTTTTGTTGTTATACCCCTCCAGTGTTTCCACCTAAATGCCCTACTTTCAAGCAATGACATCACTATAGCGTGAATTTTGTACATGTTCCAGCCAAGCCAAACATCCCAAACTTTTTGTGAGTAGTGTGTAGGCCTGAATTAGGTTGTTGTTTTTGGAAGCCCGTTGCTGCCACTAAATTAAAAAAAAAACTTCTAATGGAAAGTCTTAATTATCCGAAAAAACATAATATGAGATAAGGAAATAAAACATCAAAATAATGAGGTAGTCAAAATGATCAGCTAAAAAGTCATGAGATAATCTCAGTAAACAATCAGAATCTCGTAATCCAACAAAATGGATGAACACATTTAGGACGACTTAACGCTTTACAGCCAATGAAATGTTACATTTGCTTGCTGATCAGCATGGAATTGTTTTGCGCTAACACAGTCCAGTGTGGCGTCCAAACAATAACACAGATGTTGCTGAGGTAGCAAGCAAATATACTGTTTCATTTCTTGTAAAATGGGAAGTCGTCCTAAATGTGTGCATCCATTTTGTTGGACACCGAACCTCTCTGATTGTTTACTGACTTTATAGCTTATTGTGATTTTTCTTTTTTTTTGTTTGAATAAGGAATTTTAAAAATGAAAATAATACATTTAAAAAAGCAACATAAATATTTGTCATAAACATCTGAATTTCAACCTGAGACACCGTCATGCTACCAGAAGTATAACTAAAGTTGAGTAGTCAGCAGCCAGTGAACATAAAGTATATTACATCTCTTCCACTTGTGTGTCTTTGACATTCAGCGTCCACGTTTATCTTACTGTGGTGAAACGTGTAATGTGCCCTCTCTATATTAGTGTCAGAGGTATGAGCTCGTGGCCACACAGGGCGTCTTTGTCCTCCAGAACCTTCCACAGTATTGCAACAGTTGTTCAGGATCTGTTGACAACAGTCTGCTTCTAAGGTCACGTTGAAGTTCTTTGGCTAGTTTATATGTTATATATGGTCATGTCATCTAATCTCATGATTGAATGATTGAAGTTTTTAAATTGACTCAGTGTATTGACTCTGTTTGTTGTAGATAGATGTGGTGTGCTGTTCAGAACTTATAACCACACCGCAGTGAGGTGTATTGTTCCCTCTGTCGGTCATAGAGGACTTCCAGAAGTGTGTGTTCTTACCCACAATGCCCTGCAGACCTTGTGCGAGGGCAGACACTGGCAGAGTCTGACGTGTGTTACAAGGATCCCTGGTTGTCTGCACCTGCCAGCTGATGTCCGAATTCTTGGACTAATATAGCCCACTTAATCACACAAACACACACACACGCCGTCACACTGGCAGCTTCTCTTGCGCTCTTCTTCTCTCTTTCTCTCGCACATAAACACACATACACACACACACCATAACACGTTTGAATATTACACTGTATATGGTGTTTACACTGAAAAGTAGATACTCAGCACAAGTACTCAGCATAAGTACAGTCTTATAATATATATAGAAGCGCACTAATCATTGTGACCTTGGGTCGCCTCACTGTGTGGTGTCAACAGACCAGAACCGTCAGTCACGTTATTTCCACCTTCTGACGCTGACCTGTCCAAACATCTGCGTCAGAGCCTGGTTGGTTCATTATATCAAGAAGACCAGTCAGTGAATTCACAACAACCGTTATCCCATGAAGCATTGCAAACTGACTATTCTTATAGAAACCCAACAACATGAGGTAAGGAAAAACATCCTCTGACAGGCTCTGAAGCCCCAGGCAGATTAAAGACGTGGATGGCCTTCTGCCTCGACCAGTTGGGGTGAAATAATGGAGGGAGACGAGGAGACAAGGAGAGAGAGATGGAGGGAGGAGGAAGAGAAAGACTGGTGTACTAATATAATGGTTGGGTGATTTAAAAAATATCCAGGACAAACTTTGATGAGTTCTGCACTTAAATGTCACAAAATTATTTTTGTCAAGGCCACATTGAATTCACTCATTTTAATCTCATTACTAAGGGGATTTCTTTGGCGTGTGTTTGTGTCAGGAAAACAAAACAAACACACACACAAAAGCAGCATCAATGTGTTCATTTCCATTTCATTTCAAATGGAAATGAAGATGTACATGACTATGTCGATTTATAGTATCGGACAGACTTCACGTTTGCTCCGATTAATGTTGGTCATTTATTAATATTAATTCAGACTAATGCTCTAAATCACAGATCAACTGTGTGTGTGTGTGTGTGTGTGCGTGCGTGCGTGCGTGCGTGCGTGCGTGCGTGCGTGCGTGCGTGTTCGCACCCTCTGATCTCCACTTGAGCTCCAGAGTTGATATAAGAATTTAAATTCATATAAAATAATGATCCTACAACGCCATCTACTTACATGATTGTATTTTAGCTTCTTTCACTTTCCTTCCACTCCATTACAAACGTCTGTGTGCCTCCGTCAGTTTTCCAGAGCCTCAGCCGCTCTGCCTCTCCTCTGAGGAAGACTTTGGTCGCAGCGAGGTCAGGTGTGCTTTGAGCTCAGAGGGTCAGAGGTCAACAGAGGTCACAGTGTTGGACTGTACGCCCAGTCCTCCACCTCCACCGTCACCGCCACCACCGGTAGAAGTCGAGGAGAAAGCCCCAGCACCGAAGCTGTTTACTCCAAGCAAGCTGAGCTTCACTGTAAGACCCTTATGTCAGTTTTCAGAGAAGATTCATGCTTCAGACTGAGTCGCGTTCTTCACTGTGAGTTTCATGTCGTTCATGACTAATTCTACTTTCTCTCCCAGTCCTCTCAGTCAGGAGGCAACAACATGAATTTGTCCGACCTGCCCACCTTTACTGCCAGCGCCTTCCCTCCCAGTGCCTTCAACTATGAGCGACCGAGACATTTCATTCAGTCCCAGTCCAGCTTCCAGCCACCCAGCAACGAGGGTGTGATGAAGGAGACACAGAGCAACTCCCAGCAGCACCTCAGTAGCTCCCCGACTAGTTCAACGCTTACTGAGGTGCAAAGTCAAAGTCGAATTGTGTCCACACAGAGTCAATCGATGTCAAAGTCCTTGTCTCAGACCCAGTCACAGTTTCAGTCTCTAAGTCTCAGTCAGAACCAGACACAGTCCAATGGAACCAACAAGTCCTCCCCGTCCTCCTCCGGTCTGAGCTCCCCTGTTTCCACTCTAGCTTCCTCTTGTGCCACCTCCTCCTCCCCCTTCCAGGCCTCCTCATCCTCTCTCCCACGCACCACCATGCGTTCCAGCATCACCCTCACCCCCAGCCACCCCAGTGCCTCCGGCCTCGGCAGCGCCAGCCTGCCAGCCAACCAGGACTCCATGTCAGCTCCTGCTGCTTATCTTTGCTCGGTGCTGCCCTCCCAGTCGTCCTTCTCCTCCTTCTCCACCTCCAAACTGTCACCCAACCCCAGCCTTCCCCGCTCCTCCACCTCTCCATCCCGCTCTCCTCTTGCCCCTTCCAGCCCTCGTCTCCCCATGAGGGCCACCAACTCTACCCTTCCTCAGCAGCCTCCTCCATCCTCCCCCTCTGTCCCTCGCTCCCCCTTCTCTCCTCCTTCCTCTTCTCTCCCACAGCCCAACAGAGTGCCTCCGGCCGTGGTCTCCCTGCCCGCCAACTACAAGGGCACACCGAGCATGTGAGTCTGTCTTCAAAAATAGATTAAAACAAGGATTCTTATTAAAATATGTCTAAATGTCTAAATAACGGCTGACGATTTGGATGATGATCTGCTCACCTGAATGTATGTATGAATACATGTATTTACTGTGTACTGATACCTGATGTGTTTATGTGTAAATGTCTCGAGGGAATCTGATGAGGTCTCAGGGTTTAGGTTAAGTTAAATTGGGTAGAATTCTTATTTAGTGTCTGGGCCCCTGTTCATAAACTACAAAAGCTTCTGAGGCATCCCATTTTACAGATATTGTCTTGACTGAATGCTAATAGTATTTGTATTTTCAATTGATTTGTAAATAAGCAAGATGAACTGATGTTCTAATCCTTGATCTGTCAACTGCTGCATAGCAGAACACGATTCCCTGCCTTTGGCATCCTCATTTTAAAGTGGTGGGTTTGATAATTCTCAGTTTAAACCTCTGACAGCAGTGAACGACTGAAATCATTATTAGACCCAGCAAAATGTTTGATTTAATTAGTTAATTCAGTACCTCTCAGGTTTTATTTCCTAAAAGATAAATGTTTCATCCCCTCTCCCATGCTTACTTTAACCACGGCTCGTCCCTGTATAGAATCTGGGGTAAACATTCCTCTTTTCTGTGTTGTCTCTCCCTCTTTCCCAGTCTTCCCAAACCCATCCTAAAGAAGGCTGTCGCTCCTCGGCCCTCATCCTCTCGCTCCACAGATGACGATATCCAGGGCTCCAAAGACGCTCTCATCCAGGATCTGGAAAAGAAGCTACGCTCAAAAGAGGCGAGGAGGAGGAGCAGCCAGGTGAGAATAGAGTAATATCATCACATTCAAACACACAGAGACAAAATAACAGAAGAATCTCTTTGCCACTGTCTGTGAGTCTGAACATGGGACAGCACATAGAGGTCTGCAATGGGCTGATGCTCTCCGCAATATTATAATACTGTGTACTGTATTATAATATACAATATCATGCTGCCAACACTTTTATTTAGGCTGTTACAGAACTTTCTGCCCTATAAACTTTACATCACTGTCTCTGATCTATTGAACCTGTATCATGTTATTGTCTGTGACTGTGACATGTTGGTGTCAAACTTCATTTGTGCGACAGAAACTGTCCTATGAGGAGCGTATGGCTCGCAGACTGCTGGGTCCAGATAACGCCACGGACATGTTCGACCAAGACAATCTTTCAGACTCATTAGACCAGGTATGATATGAAACTCATGACAAACATTTTCAAACAGTGTGTTGATGAACGTTTAGTGACTGTGGTAGATCCCTTTTGGCTTTCATTCAGCTTTGAATGGCCACAGAGTGACCCGTTTCCCTCATGGGGCCTCTCGATGGATTCCCAAAGTTGGAAAAGTCTGGCAGTATAATCAGCAGCCCCATCAGGCTTTTTAATGGCGTCCTTTTGACCAGTTCACCCAGAGTGCCTCACAGGGCTTTGCAGCACCCACCATACAGCCCACACACGTCTCCTCAGTCTAACAAGGCTTGTCAGCTGCTATTTCTTGCTGCTTTTCTGAGAACGAGGCCCTTTCACTGGTGACAACAGCACTATTGTGTCCAGATATACACCCAGAGCCACATACAGCTAAACTCCTGGCACTTTGTCAAGCGGTTGGATAGTCAAACCTTCAGTGACTTCAGCCTCATATGGAGCTTGTTTTCTTTTCCAGCCTGAATCACCAGAAGGAAGGCACACAGGTGGACTATGGTAAATATACTTCATCTCTCAATCACCGTGTAACTCAACCTCATGGCCTGGGAACTCTTTGACATTCATGTCCAGCATGTTGTAATTTGCTCACATGTAGATGTCATGTTTCTTTAATACTTCATGTACTGTTGATACCTTCTATCTGTGTCTTCTCATGAGGTTTCTTCCTTTTTTTCCCTGTTAAAAGGGATTTTAGTAGTTTTTCTTCACACTGGAAATGTGGCGCCACCTCTGGCGCCACATTCACCCCAATGTGACAATGGGTGGACAAGTGAAATAATGGTACAATAGTGTTCCCAAACAAGTACATTATGAACATGTTTACAATTAATGAACTCACC
>CAAKHB010003898.1:1612-13711 GCA_901007665.1 Aeoliscus strigatus
CCCCGGCCCCGTCCTCGTCCCACAGGTGTTTCCCATCGTGTCCCTCATCATGCTGTCCCTGTGTTACCTGCCTGGGGTCCTGGCCGCGTTCTTGCAGCTCTACAGAGGAACCAAGTACAGGTGAGAGCAGAGTCCCACCAGGAGGATTCTGTGAGTGAGGCCTTGTCTGACTCGTCCGCTCTCGTCCGCTCTCGTCCAGGCGATTCCCCCACTGGCTGGACCGCTGGATGCTGTGCAGGAAGCAGATGGGTCTGGTGGCGCTGGGGTTTGCGTTTCTCCACGCCGTCTACACCTTCGTCATTCCCATTCGCTACGCCGTCAGACACAAGCTCATCTCACGCGTGGTGGACGAGGTGCCGTAGATGCTCAGATGTTCCTGTCATCACTGTAGAACAGAATGTTTTTGTTATGTCACTGCTCATCAACTAAAATCAGTTTGGACCAATCACATGGGTCTGTCTGATGTAGGCGGGCCTAGAGCCATTCATAGATCTGTGGGCAGGCGGGGCTTGACAGGATGACGACAGTGTTCATGCGCACACATCGTTAGAATCCCGGGGAACCCAGTGTGTTTCCGGAACAAGATGTGTATTGACCTTGTGTGCATGCGCCCGATTTTTTCCGCTGACTCTGTCCCACGCATACGTGAACAGAACGCTTTACGGCAGGCGGCTTTTTAAAAGACCTTTATTGTTCAAAAGTCAGATGTACAATGTTCGTGTAGTGAGAAAAAAGAACAATGTAGAACAAAATGCAACAAGTCAGAGGACAATCTGAAACACATTTGGTCCGAGAATACTATCTATTTTGAACATCAATGTAGTATTTTATGTTTTTTTTAATTTGATAGATGAGACGTTTAATTGTGCTGAATTTCATTTGAACAAAAGTAACAGTGGGTTTGTCATTTGAACATTTCAATTTATGGATTTGGGACTTTGCAATATAATTGAAATGATATTTATTCACTTATTTTGGCGGGGTGGGGGTGACTGGCAGTTCGCAGACTTGACTCTTTACGTATCTTTAATGGGATTGAAAGGTGGTTCTGTTCAGCGCACGTGCACCACGATCAAATACGGATCAGGATCGGGGACACATCAAATTTGGCGTTTCCATTCCATCGCCTCTCCGTCAAACTTCTTCTCCAGAACAATCTCTGACATGGAGCCACAGACAGACATCACCACGTGCTTCACAATAAAGTTCCAACAGAGCCATAAAAAACAAATTATACAAAATAGAAGACGAGTCAGCCATCTAACTCACAGCCTGCGAGTCTTCAGCTGCTTTTTAAGTCAGCGAGTTCAGACTCCGTAAAGACGGAGGCGATGAGTTCCGAAGTTTTCTAACGTAATAATAAAAAGATAAAAGGACAAAAAGATCAAAAACAAATCTGGAAATTGAGCAGTGGGACCAGGATCAGTAAAAAAGATGATTGTTCCAGTTGTTTCTCTCTGCAGCTGAAAAATAAAACCACCCCGTTGGACTTCAACGACACGGAGGCGTGGGGCACCGACTCCTTCTACGTGCTGGGGATCCTGGGCTTCTTCCTGTATGTCCTGCTGGGGCTGACGTCGCTGCCCTCTGTGGGCGGTGCGCTCAGCTGGAGGGAGTTCAGCTTCGTCCAGGTACGCTTGTGCGTGCGTGTGTGTGTGTGTGTGTGTGTGTGTGTGTTTCCTATCAGCCAAAGTCTTTGATCAACAGCGTTCGTCCGGCTCCCAGGGGTCCAGTGGACCGACTCCCTAAAACTGTAAGAGCTCATTTCAAGCTCATTTTAAATGTTAAGTTATTCATTAAATGGAATCATGGTACCTGCTTTAATCTCCAGCAGGGAGGTCGTTAACACAGGTCACAGGTTCGTTAGTGTGAAGGTCAGGTCCTCAGACTCTGACGCAGAAGGTCGAGGTCGAGATAATTGAGCTTATTAGTCGTAAAAGTGGTCAAAAGACCAAATACGCCCGGAAATAAATCACTGTCCATGTGGTCATTAAAGAGGATGATTCTGTTTGTGTGGATGGAGTTTCCATCTCCATGGGAGTGTGAGGAGGTGGAGTTGAGGACGTAAACGAAAGCACACAAACACAGTAATTAACTTCACGACGCTCAACAAGTCGAAGGTGACCAATTTCTACTCTCGCTGGCGCGTTCTGCAGCTGCCCGTGGAACATGACGTTCACAGAGATTTGTTCAGAGAAGGGAGTCCAAACGAGGAGAAACACCGGGTGGAAGAAGTGAACCACTGTTGACTGGTTCAGTAGTCAGTGTGATGGTTTATTCTCCAGGTTTGTTAAAGACTGACCTGCAGCACTTATCTGAGTGCTCTTGAATAAACTTTATGTAACTTTACAAGCAACATCTTGTTCCAAACTATCAAATCAAAAGTCTTTTTTTCCGGGACGTGAGTTCAGGACTTTGTCAACCTGTCGTCTCTGATGGTTGAGTGTCAGCCCATGTCCACTGGTACCGAAACCAGCTTTTCCACTGTCTTCCTCAGCAAATGCATCCATTGGGAACAACTGGATAGGCTGTAGTTCATCCTCCAGGCCTGTAGGTTCACAGTTCACATTTTTAAAAACTGAGGTTTCAAGTTTCAAGTTAGAACAGTGTTTGTTGCGATGTGGCGTGAATGAATGAATGATAACGATAATAGACATTTGGTCGTAGAGCCACATCTGATGTCAAACAGAGTGAGAGATGCAGATGTTGGTGTACGTGCAAGCGTGCATGCTACAACCTGAGATGGTGTAGGCAGAGAAGCTAGCAGGATTAGCAGTTAGCTCAGACAGTCTGAGACAGAGAAGTGGGAGGTGAGTACCGTTTCCACACAGTACTTTATTTTACAGCTACTCACAAAGACGTCAGAGTGCCAGGTCTCTACAGCGCGACGTTCACTAATCATACATGAGTCTGAGACATCGACAGCGCAACCAACACCAACTGAGAGGATTTGTGAGGGTCCTACGTCCGAGCAAAACAAAAGGAGACGCCTTGTGGCGTTATTCAGTATTACAATAATAGTACATCTACACTGACCGTTAGGGTGCATGCGGCAGCATTTGGCTCCCGTACCACTGAACAGAACTCTAGTTTCAGGTCTTCTGTTTTTTCCTTTTTGTCTCTCAGTCGAAGCTCGGCCACGTGACGCTCTTCATCTGCACGGCACACGGCTACATTTACGGCTGGAACAAACTCCTCCGGCCGGCCACCTACAAGTGGTTCACCCCTCCGGGGTACATGCTCTGCCTGGTGGTTCCATCGGTGGTGCTGGCGCTCAAACTTCTGCTGCTCCTCCCCTGCTTCGACCGCACCCTCACCCGCATCCGACAGGGTTGGGAGAGGAGGCCGCCCACGGAGGAGACGGGTGAGAGCAAGGCCACCAACCTGTGAACTTTGACCTCTGAGGTCATCAGGGGCATTGGAGCCAGTAGAGGAAAATAATGAACCTACGATTTAAAACTAAAACCAAAAATGGCTGAATTCGTCTCGATCCCTTTACATTTGTGCCAGCATACCTTGGAGTACCGTAATTGCACGACTATTTGCACCATCAGAAAACGTCAAACTTTACTGAGAGCTGAGAAGTTTCACTTGGTTCCTCTACCTGCTTTGAAGAAAAAAGGAGAAGGAGAAAACTACACATCCAAGTTCTGATTACAGTAATTATTTGCCGCCTTCAAGCACATAACCGAGTGGGTTTACCGTAATAACAGCAACATGGCTGTTGTCAACTTCCAGGAACCAATGGACGTTTTCTCCTTCTCCTAGCTCCTTCTTCACACCAGGTGGAGGAACAGAGGGACGCTTCTCAGCTTTCAGGAACCGTTCCACAAATAGTCACGTAATGTCAATACTCTGTAGTATGCTAGTGCTAATGTAGCAGCGGGGATACTGTCTGTGTTCGAGGGTTGAAGGAGCTTTTTAAATGTGTATTGTTGTTATGTTTTTCACAAATATCCTCAGAGCGAGGTCGATATGAGAGATGAGTGACGGCTGGATGAAGCTAAGTTAATGGCGTCCACTCTGCGCGTGACCGCGCGCTCTGTGGACGGTATAAGAGCCAAACAAAACAAAGCATATATGGTGTGTTTGGGCCAAACGGACGGGCCTCGGCGGATAGACATGTTTTTAATGTCTGGTTCCTTAGAGCTTGAAGAGAGCGAGAGAGAAAACTTATGTTTGTGCTGCATCTTTTTCACCAAATGTACTGAAAAGTAGATTGATGTCCCAGCTGACCGCTGCTGTTTGATGAACACACACCCTCGCTGCAATTTTCCCGTCTGCCTCCTTCAAATGGAGCAATTGTATCCCCGGGGTTCTTCTTTCTCCAGGATCTTATTGATCTCGATGTTTTCTAACACAAATACCTCGCCGCTCAAACCTGCCTCCCTCTCATGGGCCTTCAAACACACACACACACACACTCACACACAGAAGAGGAAAAGTGGAGTACACGAGGTACTCTGATGGTCAAACCTCTGCAGCGCTCTCACTGATTCTGAAAACAGAGGGAACACGACTGACCAGGTCACATGATCGATTGATCACATGAACAATTGAACACAACAAACCACTAATGATACCCTCCTCCCTGAAGTCTGATGTCTGCACTCACCATCATTCTAATCTCAGCATTCGGTTTTTTTTTTAAACCTTGCCCTCACATACTCTTTGTCTGTGACTTTATTCTCAGGATCCCGACTTTAATCATCATTTTCAGTTTTCAAAAATAAATAAATGTAGAATTCTGATTGATTTTCTCCCAATTCTAACTTCATTCGAACTCATTCATTCTACATTCTGATTCTTAAAGTCCACACTTTTCCCCCTCAGCATTCTGAATCTCAGATACATTTTTCTTTGTTGTCCTCACTCATTTAGTCTTTTTTTCAAAGTAGTATTCTGACTTTCTTTTCTAAAATTCTAACTTTATCCTCATGCTTTTGTCAGAATTTCCCAACTCAATTACATTTTGTGCATGTTGCCCTCACTCTTTTTTTTATGTGGCACTAATCCTCCTCCATAGAATTCTGCCTTTTCCCCTCAGGATTCTGACTTTAATCTCGGAACTGTTCACACGTTGTGCTCACTCCATTGTTGTTGTCTTCTTCCACGTGGCCCCAATCCTGTTCCCATCTAAATGATGTCAAACCGACATAAAGGACTTTTTGCAAACACTCTGACGTCCCTGGAAAGCAGGCGGCGGCAGATAAGCAGCAGCAGCAGCAGCAGCAGCAGCTGCAGCTGCAGGAGCTGCAGGAGCTGCCGCGGTGACATCCAGAGGTGGCGCTCCGCAGTGGGAGGAGGTGTCGGACAGGTGTGGTACTGCAGCCGTGCTTTGCATGAGCAGCACTTATCAGATGATCCAGAGTCTGGAGCCTGAGCGGCGCCTCTTTCCGCCCAGAGCAGAACATTTTCGGCAGAGGCGCCGTTATCCCGTTATCCCGTTATCCCGTTATCCCGTTATCCCGTTATCCCGTTATCCCGCTTGTAACCAGATTATCAGCACACGCGATCTGCAGCCTCACGCCCTCTCACATTACCGGAGAACCGCTGATCATTTCTTTCCTGCTTTTGAGCTTTGTTCGGCTGTGTGTGTGTGTGTGTGTGCTGAGTTTGTAAATGAGATTTCACTGTTGCCTTGAGAAAGAAGGAATCTAACACTGTACAGAAACGCAGTGAAACAGTTTCCGCTCACGTATAATTTCACACACCACAACCCTGATACCACTAATCAGATTATCTGTGTCCATCTGTGGAGCTCCGGGGGGATAAATAAACAGATGAATTGTGGGTAAAGATACAGATCAGACATTTAAAACACCTTCCCGAATTTTCCCCCCCAGATGATAAATTAACTTCTCACACTTTTTCTGTGTATGAAAATAAATCTCAACAGAAAGATGGATTTTTATTTATTATTATTGTTATTTATTTTTTACAGCAGAACATGTCTTCCTTAAAAATATTCAACAAAATCCTCTGTGTGATCTTAAATTATAATTAAGTATAAGAAATAAGAAATAAATTTTATACAATTCATATTTGCTGTGTGTGAACTCAGTGGACAAGAGTGAAGGAGCAATGAGGCTTCCTGTGGCTGTCGTCAGTAAGGAAACGTAGAATATTACTGGATCTCAGGCCGTAGGACTGAGGCCAGCAGGAGTCTACTGCGCTGTGAAGAGGATTTGACTTGCACCACTTCTGCTCAGTGTTCCCCTGCAGAGGTAGAAGTTGCCCTCGGTTACGTCAGGAAACTGAGACAGGGCCTTTTGGGGAGCTGTCACACAGCCCGTAATCGTTCATTAATTCACCGGGGATGTCGTACGGGTTCAGCCAGAACTCCCGTTCAGCTGAAACGTCAGTATCCTGAGTCGAGAAGCGATGTCAGGTGGGTTAGATCGGACATAAACGGACAAAGGTGCAATGTATGTTTTATTAGAAGAAAGAAAACCGTGAAAACAGATTCTGCAGTGTCATGCTATGATATGACAATGATAATAATACACTTTATTCTTACAGCACTGTTTGTACGAACAAAGTGCTTTACAAAAAAGAAGAAAGCACAGTAAAACCCTTAAAAACAATAAAACGTGAAGCACATTAAAGCACGACACGTAATCACCTCTTTTTACCTAAAATGCAGCAGACAGGACTCAAAGAAGTTACAGGCTCCCTGAAGACGAGTTGATAGCTGCACACAACGAATCTGTGATACCACTTTGTACCTGCAGAGGTGCTAGTGAGTAGACTGGCTGGTGCATTAAGAGTTTCCAGACCGCTGCCCCCTGCTGGCCTCTGATCAATGTTCATCAACTGGATTTAGGCCTCTGGGTTGAATTAACTCACTGTCTCCGTCGTAGCCCACGCTAGCGTCCGACGCTATCTCCTCATGTGTTCATAGTATCAGTGCTTTTTTTTGTTTCCCCTCGAGCGCTCGCAACTGAAAGGGAATGGAGCTTGTTACTCCTAACAAGACAGCTGTCATGTTCCGTTCACACTTCACCTTTCAAATTCAAATTGTGGCGGGAGTCATCTGTTAAAATACTAAAATACAGTTATTAGTTATTTTACTGTTAGTATTTGTAATTATTATTTTAACCTGTTGTTGCTTCATTTCAATTCACCAATTTTACAATTAAAATGTGTACTTTATACAAACATTCTAGTCCGATGATAAAATTTAGCTTATTTTAATTTTATGCCCTGGTGTTGGAAACAACAGCATAAAACTGGCAAAGTGAACCCTTGACCCTTTGAGGTACGGCGTCGATGTGGCGCAGAAGCTTAAATCCAGTTTTAAAAACGGACCCGTCATGTTCACGTGTTAGAACTGTCTTAGTAGCATGCGGTGTGTTTTTCTTCGATCAGTACTCGTCCCACGGCTTTGAAATCAAGTGCCCTCCAGTTGAGCACGTTTCCTGGAGTGAAGTTCAGATCATCGGTGTAGTGGTGGATCTCACAGGACGACAGCACGAAGTCCCACGTGTGGACGTCGGCCAGCGAGCCGCTGAAGGACTGGTCCAAGTCGAAGCCCCGACCGGGAGAATCCTGATCCTACGGAGGCCAAAAAGAAAAAGAAAGGAACTAATGAGCTAATGAATCTGACAGCTCAATGAAGTAGTTAGAGGAAACGTCACCTGGCCCAGAACAAAAACAGGATCGATGAGGTGTGACCCGCCGATAAACTTCAGAGGCGACGGGTTTCCGTTGAGCCAGATCTGCACCAGTCCGGAATCCGAGTCCCACGTGGCGCAGATGGCGTGCCACGCGTTCAGCTTGTACTCGTGACCCCTGAACAGGGCGACTCTGTTTCCGACGTCGACGTTTATCTCGTCAGGCTCCTCGGCCTTGAATATCACAAAGCCGTTGTCGAACTCGGACGTGGCCACAGAGAAGAGGGTGTGGTGGCGGTGGAGGTCGGTCACGGACCTGTGACAAACACACCGTCACACGCACGCACACACACTCAGCAACGTGGTCCTTTCGCTCGAGCACCATTTGGACGACCCGATTTTACATATTTTTTCTGAAATGACTATTTGTGCAGAAAATGGCTCCAGAAAGTTGAGAAAAGGGAAAATGGTGGAATTCATATTTAACCCTTCACACTGGTGCTCGCATGCGTTGGAGTGACGTAATTACGTGGCTGTTTGCGCGATCAGAAAACGTCAAACATTCCTGAAAGCTGAGAAGTGTTCTCGACCTGGTGTAAAAAAGAGTTCGGGGAAGGAGAAATGTCCATCGGTTCCTGAAAGTTGAGAAGTTGCACTTGATAGCCAAGTTGCTGTCATTACGGTAATGACTCGGCTTCTAGCGTCACAGCCAACGTGGTTACCGTAATACCTTCTCCCCTTCTCCCAGCCGTTGGACAGATTCTCCTTCTGCAACTTCTCAGCTTTCAGTCACCGTCCTGTTTTTTCTGATAATAAGTAGTACCATAATTACGGCAGTGCGTCGCCGAGGATACCGTCGGTGTTCGAGGGTGACGTCTACCTGAGACAGACGGTTGCTGCGGTGAGATTCAGCCAGGAGGAGGACGATGGCGTCAACCACACATGGGCGCTCTCCGTTTCCTCCGGGAAGACGAACATCTTACCTGACAGATCTGTCCGCCAGACGCAGAGAGAAAATCATCAGCACGACTCAACGTGATGTTTGACAAGAAAGACGCGATCGCCGAGTGACACGTCGTGACCCGAGGCGGCTCACAGATACTTTACCTGTGAAGAAAACCCCTCGTGGACATTCACACTCATTCACCACACCCAAAGACAGATATGTGCAGTATGTATTCCTATACTGTAAATCCCATGATGTAACACAGAGCGAACATATTTCAAAATAAAACAACAAGAAATGTGATCATGACACTGAGTGTCGCTGTAAAAAGACACGGTTTTTGTGAAGTATATTTACTAGTATATACTTGTTTGTATTACAAAATGAGAAATCATCTGTTATATATAATATTACATCTTCACAATCAACTGCATCACCGCCCCCCTGCACTTCCTCATTTATATAACAAACTTATACAAAGACAACGTGTCTTTGAGAGAACAAACCAAATATACATATATATATACACATAAATTACAACAAAGTATTATAAAGCACTGAGCTTATCATAAATAATGAATCTATATTCTGTATTAATCTGTAAATACACACTTACGTATTTTCTTATGATGTATTTTTGTCTTTTAAGTCAGGATTTGCATCAGTTTCCAATGTAAAGTGTTCTGCCAGCGTGTGAGTTACTAATGTGCAAATATTCCCACAGTTACATCAGCGATTTCACAAGTAATCAGTGTTTAAGTCTGACTGTCAGAGGGTTGTTTTCTTTTTGTGCAGCTCCAGCTCTGACCTCTGGACAAGTACTCCGAGTTAACACAGTCAATGTGTTTTTTTAAGATTATTTGAGGAATTCAGTAAATATGAAAGCACACAAAACGAGCACAAGCTGCACACGGAAGGGTCAAACTGGTGTTTTTTTACCCTGAGGATCCGCAGCACACGCCGTCAGCAGCAGCAGCAGCACCAGCAGAAGGTCCATCTGACACAGGACGTGAATCCACCAGGTCAAACCCCAGAGAACGGTTCACACCGGACGCCTTCTTCCTACCTCCAGCGAGTGTGCAGGAGCTCTGCGTGTTGGTGACACACACCAGAGGTCTTATGCTCCTGCTTCCTCATTCTCCTCCTCACTTTTCTAGAAGTTCTTCATGTGATGCACCTAAAGTCATTCACTACTCCCAGCAACAAGGTGATAAATGAAATAACAATAAAACAGGCGTTTCAAGAAGCTGCTGCGAGTTTCTAGAGTATTTAACGATGGACCGAGTCCTGGTGAATATCTGAGAATGGACTGGAACAGGAAGCAGATGTAACAACTGAAGAGGATTAGAATTAGAAACAGGACTGAATGAATGATGTAGTTTGACAGATTCAAATGAGACATGTGATGTGAGTTATTGTTGTTGTTGTTGTTGTTGTTGATGATGATTCTTCCAGGGATGACCATTTGATTGCTTCTGTATTTATTTATTCATTCAGTGAGTGGAGCTTTTTTCATCTTTATCTGATCTTATTTTATCCTATTTTATTTGGATGTTTGCTGGGGTTTTGTGGTTTTTTTGTGTGGGGGTGTGTGTGACCTTTATGCTAATAGGGGTCCTGAAACCGTAAGTGGTACGTCCTTTAACACAGACGTGTTTTATTCAGGAACCTGCCTCGATAAACGAGCTGTTTTACTCCGAGTGTCTGTGGGAGAGTTTCAGCGTGAAAAGAACGACAATAAGTGGATGAAATGGAATTTAGCTTCAGGACAGTAGAAGCTGACGTGGAATCACCTCGGAGACAGACGACGAACCTGCTGCAGAGCAGGACCGCCAGGTTTGAGGGGAGACGCACACATCTTCAGCTGACAAAGCACAACGTGACGACGGTGGAGACGAGTTGTCTTCTGGTCTGATGAACAGGTCCAGCAGCAGACCCTCATTCAAATAATGTTAAGGAGGGATTTTCTAGTTTTCTAGTTGGGTCTGTGGAACTTTAACGTCAACGACGTTTGACTTGATTTCTTACTCATCAGATGAAACACAGTGAAACTAGAGAGTCTAAAGGTCATTTCTACGCTGACCTACGCTGACCTACGCTGACGTCGTCCCTACGGAGGCCCGTCAACGCCTTGTCTTCCCCGTCTGTCTGTCTCGTAGCTCCACGTTGAATCTCAACATCTTCTTCATGTTTCTTCCCGGCTCTCAGAGTTTTCTTCTCCTTCCAGTGATAGAAAAGACTGAAAGTGAGTGGATCTTGTAACCGCACTAACTACAACACGATTGGCTTCATTCACTTTTTGTATCCAAAAACGCCTTGTCGCTCCGAGAGGTGGGAAAGTCACATGATACAACCACTAGAGGGCGTTTCATTTCCAAACGTAACAACCAGCGATAACCTGCTGCTGCTGGTGCTACATTTTGTTGTTGTTTGGTGAAGACTGATCAGAACAGGCGAGAAGGGTTGAAGATTTATTTGCGTTTACATGAACACAGTTCATTCCGTATCGTCTGAGCTGGTAACATACAAAAGAAGAAATACAAAGTCCACTGTCTGTGGTTTAGAACAAACATCCAGGGGCAGAAATCAGTCCGTCAGTACACTGTTTGTCTTTTGTCAGTAACAAAGTGTCATTTGTTTGTCTTCGATCAGCACTCTGTCGACGATCTGGAAGTCCAGCGTCCTCCAGTCCAGAACGTTCCCTGGACTGAAGTTCAGGTCGTCTACGTAGCGCTGGATCTCACACGCCGACAGGACGTAGTTCCACATGTGGACGTCGGACATCATTCCAACAAACGACTGTGTGGAGTCAAAACCACCGCCGACGGAGTCCTGCTCCTGTGGGACGAAACAGGTTTGGAATGAATCACAGAAATAACAACAGCAGCAACAACAATAATAATAGAGATGTTGTTGTTGTTGTTGTTGTTGTTATTCTTCAAATCTACTGTAAAGAACATTTTTTTAAAAATCAGGTTTTAAACTTAAAGAAGTGAAAACTTAAAAAAAAATCTACCAAGCTGAAAAAGCCGTACCTGTCCCAGGATGATCTGGAGGGGGCCGCTGATTTCTCTGTTTTGGGACACAGACTTCCTCACCGACGGTTTACCATCAAACCACAGCTGCACCAGTCCCGACGCGGAGTCCCACGTGACGCAGATGGTGTGCCACACGTTTGCCTCGTAATCCCGTCGAATGAACTCGTTGTTTTTGTCGTTCATGTGGAACTCGAGCTCTTCGTTCGCCGCGTCCCAGAACACCAGGAAGGCATTGTTGAATCTGTTGGTGGCCAGCGAGAACAAGCTGTGTGACCTCTGGAGATCCGTGAACGACCTGTGGACGGGGAGATGGCGGTGATGACCATGATGATGACCATGATGATGATGATGATGAGGATGATGATGATGATGCAGACACGGGACGTGTTTGATGCTCCTCAGGGTGTAAAACGACATGTCACCAGTTCGCCGCGATACAATTTAGATTTAAAATCCATTATAAATATCTGAATCAAATCCATCGATGGTTCTGTGTTCG
>CAAKHB010003899.1:5862-28622 GCA_901007665.1 Aeoliscus strigatus
TCGTCCAAGACCTGCCAGAAGTGTCACCCCACCTGCAAGACCTGCACAGGTGTGTGTTCTTTTCAGAATCAGAATAACAAATAATTTGATCGTCACAGCAGCTCCAACTAACAATAGAAAGCAATTATCAAAATACAAAAAGGGTTAAACTGTACGGTAATTAACACGTTTTAAAGTAAAATAAATTGGAATAGTGTGCACGTCTAGGCCACATACATTCACATGTTGCACTCCAGCCTAGTATCATCTAGTTGAGTATAGCATAGTATTTTATGAATCCAGCTGCTTCCTCAGTCGCTCGGCTGTCTTAACACGCTGCGTTATCCCAGTGAGGACTTCTCTAGGGTACAGCTTGGTTGTGTGTATCCCAATTCCAAAAAAAACAACAACAAAAAAAAAAGTATGGCACAGTTGGCACCAAATAGAAGACGCCGTCCCACACAAAGCTTCGTTTCTTGGTGTTCGGTTAATGTAAAAAAACACAAAAAAACATGTCGATTTCACAATACCCATACCTGCCTACGAAATAAAAACATGACCAGTACTCAGATGAACTCAAATAATACTAAATATCATCAGCAAAGTAAAAGTTCGTTCAAACCAACACATGAAATATGATTAAATATTACAAAAATAACAAATAGCTCCAACACCGTCATTCATGTTTGAGGATGAATGTGTCTGAAAGAACATTCCACATACAGATGTGAACGTGTTTGGATACTGAGTATTTCATTCTTCTCCTTTCAGTGGAGTGCATCCTCGGAGTCAACGACGTGCTGAGGGACGCCGAGGACCTGGAGGCCGAAGGCCGTGGCGCTCGAGTCGTCGTCACGGTGTGTGTTCTACTCATCCTGGCTCTAGGTGGGGGGCTCTTCCTGTTCCTCCAGGCTCGATCCAAAGCCCCCGCCATCCCTCGCACGCCTAAAGCCAAAGCTGGTGGTTATGAGAAGCTGGAAAGCAATGGGGGCGTTGACTCCCATCCCCCCACCTCCGCTTATGGGGAGTACAGTGACCGAATAATTGAATGTGAAGCTCACGAGGATGATGATGATGATGATGATGATGATGAGGATATCGTGTATATGGGACAAGATGGGACCGTGTATCGCAAGTTCAAATACGGACTCCTGGATGACGATGAGATCGAGCTGGAATATGATGACGAGAGCTACTCCTACAGATGAACAGGAAAGCAGCTCGTCAAAGTCATCCGAGGTCCGACTGGGACCGACTGGGACCGACTGGGACCGACTGGGACCGACTGAGACCGACTGGGACCGACTGGGACCGACTGGGACAGACTGGGACCGATGGTCACTGAGGGGAACCTACAGGAGGCAAATGTTTTATAAAACAAACGTTAATCCAGTGTAGAGAAAAAACACAAATGAAACATTTTTTTTTAAATGATTGGAATATTTCATAACTTGTTCGACCTTGACATGATTGGACTGATACGTCATATAAATATGTCATTAGGATTATTTTTCCTTCTTGTATCTCACCACAACGGCATTCATCAAGTTTTGTCTTTTCCTTATAAACACAATTGTGCGGTTTCACTTTGCGTGCTGGTGAAAACGTCGCGTTACTCTCGACGTCCATGAGTCCATGAGTCCATGAGTCCATGAGAGCTCTTCCAGGTCTGGTTGACCGCTGTGAATCTACTGTTCATTCATGGGATTCAGAGTTTCGCCCTCACAGCTCCATGTGTCTTTTACGTCCATGAAAAGTCAAATGAACATTTCACATTTTGAAGCCTTCGGGGCGGAGAACGTGTGTAAGACTCCTCGACTTATTTTTTTTTTTCCTGGCGTGATTCTTCAGTGACTGTGTATCATCGTGTATCTTAAAATCCAAAGCAGACACTCATGCACTGTGCACACTGTGGGAACACTTCTCAGTGTTCTCTTGTTTCGACTACAGGAAGATGTTTCCAGAATTGCACCAAAAACACAACATCTGTCTGTGTCTGTGTGAAACCCACTTTGGCCTGACACACCTGGCTTGTGTCGTCTCCCTCAGATAACAGTGTGTACACTCAGTATTTGGGAGGTTTCTGTTCTTGTTTGATGTGCTGCGAATGATCGTCCTTAATAAAGGTGGATTTTGATTTGTCCGTGGGATTAAGTGATTTCTGAGTTATCGTCACCTCAGTATAAACTGATGGACGTTACGTTTAAGTCACTCGTTAGTTTCATGTAATTAAAAAAAACTTGCATGTCATTCGAAATCATCGTGTACACTAACTAGCAGCTGAACAGGTCGTGTGCAGTATCTTATCTCATCGAAAACTCTACAAATAGACACATGGAGTCGGGGACACTGCACCTTCCTCTGTCACACACTCACATGGTTGTAAAGCATGTTAAAAAAACTAACTGCATTTACTGCAAGTAAATATATTCAAGTGGGTATTGATGTGCATAATTATCAGGTGATTAAAAACGAAATACCACTCATGAGCTTGGCGTAGTGATGGGACAATAACATTCAGTCAAGTTTCAGTCGCATGTGGGAATTGAAAATAAACACAAACTATTTATTTGACTTCATATATAAACAGGAGAAGGAGACAGAGGCTGGAACCTTTATTTGTACATACTGATACATCAATCATGATGGTCCCTATGAACATGTGACCCCCGGTGGGCAAACGACATCTCAATGTTTTAAAATGGAAACTGACAGTGTTTACTGGGTTTGAGAGGCCGAGCATTAACACAAAGGGGTTTCTTTCTTCTGTTGTAAGAGCCTCGGAGGATGAATATGTCTTAAAATAGTCACTATGTTGTACCGCATCCATTCTTCAGTGGCTTCACACAAACTTCAGGCCTCTAAAAATTGATTGAAGTCTGTAGACTCCCTCGTATAAGAATCATCCACCGTGATACTGTGTCAGTTTAATCCTAAATACTGACCCACATGAAATTGAAAGATAAGTAAGATAAGTCATAGCGAAATAATTAGGATGAATTATTTGCAATATTTCAGTGTCTTTATATGTTTTGTGGAGAATTAAAACAGTGTCCTAGTCCTAGTTCAGCCTTGTATTCCTTGTACTTGTAACGGCGTCCCTTAGTAAATAACTCTGATCTCATCGACGGTATCAGACCCAGAGGCCGGGAGACGGGAAAAAACTTAACATGACTGTTCAGGTACTAGCTTGCATTTTTAGCTTTTATTCATCTACAGGTCCCTTTGTAGGGTTCAATTCAATTCAAGGTGGTGAAAAAGAAAATCTATTTACAAAGCCCACAATTAACACACTAATACCAGATGAGAAAAAGAAAATCCTGCCGGTTAAGTGATGTGCAAAGCATTTTCTGCTAAATACATCAATTACCACCATTAGTTACACTGGGAGGGACATTTACTCACTATAGGAAAAGGTACTGATACTTCAATACAACATATTTACAGAACTCTTGCATTTAGCTACATAACTGCATAAATTCATATAACTGAATGACCCGTGTTTTTGTACAGACGACAGGACCTACTTACTTTACTGCTGGAACAACAAATCAACAAAAGAAAAATGCATAAATAAGCGCTGTATTGTCTGAGATTCACAGGACAGAACAGAGTGTCGCTTGTATTCGCGCTGCCTGTGAAGGCCTGATGTGTGACGAGGCAATCCGGTGTGAATATACACATACACGACATCATCGTCATCCTCACCTGCAACACAGCAAGGAGGTCAAACAGCTCTTAAAATCACAAGAGGACTAATGATCAGAGACACGACAGCGGACTGTAAATTAAAAAAAAGGTTGTTTATGATTATCCAGGAGTAGCCATGACAACCGCTAAGAGGTCTCCTAATGAGATGAGTTTGAAAAGATTAGTGTGTGTGTGTGTGTGTGTGTGTGTGAGTGCAGCAGTCACGGCCAGCTGTCAGTGGCCATTCATGATAGTCTGTGATGCTGATGCAGAGGTGGCCGGCAACGCCGAGGACAAACTGGCAGTGCTGGTGAAGAAGTTGTCGTCTCTCAGTTTGAGATGCTCCGGCAGCTCCAGCTGGACTTTGGCCTCCTCGATGTCGTTGTTGATGGCCGTGATAAGGGCTTCTGAGGGGCGAGAAATGTGAAAGACGTGTGGAGACGAGCGCCTGGCAAGTCTGGTAGAAGATGAAGTGTAAAGTGAGAGCGAGTGTAATCTCACCGAGCGAGTTGTAGCTTCTCTCTGGACGGATGTAACCCACCATGACAACACTGAGGACCTCTCCATAGAAGTCCTCTTTGAAAGTGTGAATCACATGAGTCTCCTACAGACCAAAAAAAAAAAAAAAAAAAAATCACTGGACAATATATTTTTCAGTCAGGTTTGCAACAGTCTTCAGCTAGACATTGAAATACAACAAGGACCATATTCTGACGAAGACGTTTCTGTTCAAGACAGGTTGGTTCAAGTCCTTGGATGTCACACAGAGGAAGAACAGAAAAGGCCCCGGACTGGGTCTTTGTGGAACACCACCGTTATGAACGATGGTCTCACTCTGTGAGATCTGCCAAGAGCAGTTGGATCTATCTATGAATCATCACAATCACAAGATCATGTGGGAAAAACTAGACTGGAACATTGAAATATGAAGGACATTTAAAAGGGACCCGCTCGCTTTGCGTGCAGCCACGATCTAAATTTATGATCCCAAATAAAAGAAGTTCAACCGTGAAAACATGTGAGGGACACAGTCAAGTGGTTCGGAACAGATACGGAGGATTTCATTTTGTCTTTTTCACGCTGGTGGGAAAGTACAGTACTGTCTACAATCACACAACTGTCTGATCCCGATGAAAACGGGAGTTGTTTGTGTCACATGTGAATGACTGAACATTTTTTTATGAAGAAAAAAAAAAGGTTTAGAAAAGATTCAATAAACCGATAAATTGATTGAAGACAAATAAAAAAATTCAAACTGACTCTGGACAAGCTGGATGATTCATATGAAACTGACTGACTTCATTGTGGGTTTTACATATGCAGCCGGCGTGTATTCCTTGTATTCTGTGCTAAAACCCTGATCGGTCAGAGAAAAGGCAGAAAACTAGTGTTCATTCCTTGTGTACAACTATCAGCAACATTAGATCTCAACTCAGTGGAGTTTCAGATGATACAACCTCACTACAAACTGGGTTTTTAGGTTACGGACCTGGATCGTATGTACTTAAACCCAAAGACGAAGTTCCACCAGTGGTATGAAATCCCTATTGCTACTACTCATGTATGTCTACATACACAGTGTGAATGCTGACATCCTCGTACTGACCATGGACTTTTTCGTATTCTTGTAATAAGGATTCCAGCCGATGCTCATGACCATTTTGTAGACGTCACCATTGCCCACGCAGGCCCAGCCGTAGTAGATGCCTGTGCTGATGTCTGCGGGGAGGTTGTCCACCACCGAGTCTGGGAAGTTGGCTGGAGATGGGAGAGAGGCCGGGAAGGACACGGTGAAGCAACAAGAAAAGAGCCCGTCCGAAGATAAAGTTCTTGGTCGATGACACTTCAAAACAGTGTCAGCGTTATCTGCACAATGGATGCTGTCATGTGTATTTCTCTCCACTTCTCTGCCAACATGTATTGCAAACATAGATTGGGACGTTTATAAGCACTAGTCAAAATGTGGCCATCGTCTCTCTATTTGCTGATGACCTTAATTTACGGACAAATCTGTCCAAGGATCAAAGTGTGACATGGTCATACGAAGGTACTGAAACATTTAAGTGAATTAACACATGGTTTTACAAGCCAACGTCTGTATCCAGGATGTAACCGCCGCCATCATTGTCCAGGCTTGAACTTCACATCAGAGACAAACTACTTATGATCATGTTAGATTTGGAAATGTGACCTATCACCATCAGACAATATCGATTCATAATTTCTTTGGATTAACCTGTGGCATTCATTACAGCCGCTTCCGGGTTACACCCGTCGTTACGTAATGTGCTTTTTCTCGGTAAATTTGCGAAAATGTCATCATCTGTCATGTTTCATCACGTCCCAACTAACATGTACGCTGCTTGCGTAATCCGGCGATCCAGCATGAATCGGTAACCAAACATTTGTTGAGTGTGATTGCTCTGTCAGCAAGTTATCTGGAGTAGATATCGATAGGAGGGACGACATAGAACCGCACACAGTTGATGTTGATTTAATTCTCGGAGCTCACTCCGGTCTTATTCACCAGTTAAATACGTCAGGTTCAGATGGCCTAACGCTATCTACGTAACCACAGGAAGCTCTTAAGAGTCGTACAGAACGTTCGTACCTGTAGGAATCCCCAGTTCTTTGCTTCCTCTCCCGAAGCCTCGGATGACCTCTCCCCTGCAGAAGTACGGAAGGCTCCTCATTCCTGGTCCCCCCGCCGGTACCTGCCGTCTGTCTTTAGCTGACGCCACGGAATGACCTCGAACGCGACAGGGAAGTCCGCTGGCGAAGCAGCCAGGACTTAGCACCTCTCTGACAGCTGCCGTCAGTGAAATATCCCGCCCGTAGAGCTCCGAGCCGGGCTGGTGTGGAGCGGTTGTGGCACGTACCCGCCCACGTTAGTTTAAACGGGACTGTTGAACTTTAACCAGCGAGCAGCGGAGGTAAAAGTTCGCTAGCTAACGGTAAGTTAGCTCAGCCGACTGTTGTTAGCTTAAACGCAGGCACCTTGTTCCAGTTGCGATTTGATCCGAACGCGTTCGTGGTTCCGTGGCGGAATAAAAACGGTAGCGGTTTGTCGCTGAAATAGAATAAGATGGTGCAGTGGTGCCCCGATACTGACAGAGAGCCGGTGCGATTACATGTGTTGGACACCAGTACGTACCACAAACCTTACGTCTGTTTTGACGTAATCGACCCCGTGAACAGTCAGACGTGTTGCCTTCGGGTGTTGTAGGAAATTCTCTCAATGTCGTTAGAGGCGACCAGTCAATTGAAGTGTTCTGGAATATGTTCCGATACTCAAGTTACTACATTTGTCGTCGTCGGAGAGATCTGTAATAATTGTGTGAATTTACAAGATATCTGGTTAAAATATAACCGATTATAATGACCGGATTATCGTACTAATTAAAACGAATGGGGACGTACGAGGCCCCTGAAGGGAACACTGACATGTTCAGTGGTGCACACTTTGGATGTAAACACAAGAGGGCGACATGCGTATTCTTCACAAAGCATCCATAGGACATACACATGATGGAAACATTGATAACATACTCCATCAATTAAACATACAAAACGCATTATTGCAGAGATTGTTCTTGAGATTGGGTGCGATTTAACAAAACAATGAACTGCCAAAATGTTAACAAACACATCCATTTAAAGTGCAAAGTGCATTTATTGTCATTCGGTATACATTGAGCCATGAAAAGAATGAAACCTGTTCACGTTTGGTACTTTTCATGTGTCATTTTTATTTCCCACGTGCTGACCTGCAGTGGGTGCATGAGCAGCATCACTTCTGACAGTGACCCCGAGATGAAAGGGTCACACATGGGGTTACAATAGGTGCACAGTTCAGTTTTGGAAGAATAAATATTTTCTAATCTCATAGTAGATGGTGCCATTGTTCTTTCCAAATGTTAGTTAGTTACAGCAAATGTCAGTTATGAACCACTGTTATTGCTATTGGTTTTCCATGTATTAATATTTTAAAAGTGCTCAACAGTTTTGCCTCCAAAACGCTTTATATAAATTTAATACATTATTTAGATTTTCATTTTATTAAAAATGCTACATCCAGAGAGAAAAGAGTATACTTTCGTCATAGAAATTATTTGAATTAGTTAACTTGCAGTATGTGCTGTTCTGTGTGCTGTTTTGAAGGACTTTACAAGGAGAAATATACTTTTCATATTTATGTTTATTTTACAACAAATTTATTTTTTTTGCAAGCCACAAAAAATGTTTACAAATAAAATCAAAATCAAACAAAAGTAGACATGAACACATCATCTCCATTCTGTAAACCAGATTTTCATCTTCATTCCTATCTCTCTTTCTATTTCGCTCTCTCTCTCTCTCTCTCACACACACACACACACACACACAAACTCAAACTAGTGCCTGAAAGCATGCAACAAATTACTGCAGAGGCTGATAACATGTTGCATCTGTTATCACAGTAATATACAGTATTTACTGAACCGATCGCCGTCGACTGATTACATTGCATGAGTGATATGGTGACATGTAAAAATACCCCTTTTTTTAGGAGTCGCACAAACCATTGTACGGTTTTCAAACACAAGCGTGGCCATTCACTTTCATGACATGACAAACTAAACTGAACGGCTCTTTAATATTCTGTTGAGAGCAACAGTAACAGCCCCATTTAGCAGGAAACACATTTGAATCAACTTCTGTTTGCCCACTTATCAATATCATGGATAACATGGTTACAAACAGTTAGTTAGCAGTTCTTCCTCAGCGATTCAAATGAATCAGTACAATGCAACTAAAGCTGGCTGAGGGAACACAATCAGGTGCTGAGTGAGACAGAGCAGCGCACAGAACGTCCTCCCTTCAGCAGCACTTTGCCGACCTCCCTGCAATGTACAGTCCAACACTCTCAGGTGTTTCTCACTGAAGGAGCACTTGTCTAACACCGCGTCTCACAGCAGTCTCATTTCTAACCAGTTACTAGTCGGTGTAACAACTATATGCCACATCCTACCACAGGCTGGCAAATAATTCACTCCTGCTGCTGTCGAGTACAGAACACCGCACGGAGAAAGCAGGCAGCCTCTGAGCGTCTTGCAGTCGTCAAACAGCTGAGTTCCTCTTCTTTTCAGCTCTTGAATGGGAGACAGATTAAAGAAGAAAAAAGACAGTGGTTGTGTGTTGCAGCATTAGAATGGAAATTTTACAAGATGGGATTGCCATTGAAAAATCAGTCTAAAAAAAAAGACGTCTCTGCTGTGCCAGCAGTCACTGTTAGAATCACTTCCTGTATGCGACAATGTCGTCTGTTCAGTCGGTTCAGTGTAACTTCCATTGTCTCTCGAGCAATTACTGGCAGAACAATGGCGACTACTCACTTTGGTAATGGGTCCTGCAATTCTGTATCCAGCCTGGTTTGGCATTAGGAAGGTGGAAAGCAGAGGTTAGTGAGAGAGACAAGTGAGGGGCCTCATTGTCCGCACACGTGCAGTTGTTGGGGGATTAGTAGCTTGTGTCCAAAGGTGAAAGGAGGAAAAGGAAGACTAGCATCCGTGCTCTCAGGAGGTCAAAGGAGTGAGGTACAGACTCATGGCAGCAATGCAAAGGCAGCAGAGAGAGAATTACTGAGTACACATGAACTACAAACGGTACGGGGCCTAAATCATACAGTTTATCATACTCTCTACTAGGACCTAGTAAATATACAGAGAGACTGTACGATGGGACCCCTGGGATGATGGATTTGGCTGAATACAAGGCTTTCATTTTTCCTGTTTTCTGATTCATATTCGATCCACTTTGGTAATTAAGAGTTATTTTCAAAACACAGGTTTATTAGACTAACACTAAACTAGCAGGCGGGAGGTGAACTCAAGTCATGTTCTGACGAGAAGGAGTCTGGAAATCAATGCCTGCCTCTTATTAGTTGTTTGGGATGAATCAACCAAAGGTCAGTTATTTGGAGGATGTGAACAAAAGGATTTGAGGGACATTCAGGACACAAAACAAGCATTTAATTACCTCATGCATGCATATTTGTGTATATCCCTCTCCTCGTCATACCTTGGGACAGAGTGAGAGATGTATCAATATGTCTAATTTACTGGAAATAAAAGTCTGTTTCTCCCCTGCATGGACAAAGTTCACGCTCCATGATGACACAATTCCAGGATCTGTCATTGTTGAATCTGTTTAGTTCAATGTCTAAGCTTCCACAGGCTCATAAAAAAAGGTTTTAACTGTGAACCTGAGTGAAATTTCACAACACTGCGATTGAGGTGGGATGCAACGTCATTCACTGTCCCTGAATAGTGAATAAAATACAGGCAAAGTGTTGTATTCGGTCTACTCGACAGAAAAATAGACAATGGAATCACAGGCTATACGTTTTCCACCACAACCAAACATATTTGCAGACATAGTCAACATACTGTACACACACACACACACAGTGAACATAGACATTACTGCACAAGTAACTACTAGTAACTACTCACTTGACAATGCTGGGAGGAATGTGGACGTACTCCATCGGGATGATTTCTCCAAGCTCCTGCAGACTATTCACATACTTGATCTTACTGCTGAACTTGGAGCTGTACAACACAGAGTTCACACACGTTTGCTGCAACGATGTGCGTTCAAGAAGACGTTTTGATTGATGCAAAGCCACTTGTGTGGCTCAAATATTCAGAGCTCAGAGTGCAGCATGTGCATGTTAATATAGTTATTGCACATCCTGTGCTGCACTGGCTCAGATGTAGTTTGGTTTGAAAGTAAACACAAAAACTCAGACCTTATGAAGGGCCTGGTGATTCCAAGCAATGTCCGTATAAACCAGGAAGGATGGACGATGATAAAGAGCTTCAGGTTTTTTTTCAGTCTGCGAGACAAGTGAATAAGCAGGATTGGTGTGAGTGGTGTAATCCTGTTGGCGAGAGTTCATTTAATTCATATAACTTTAGCTGTGGCATTGTTACCTTCTGTCAATCATTTGGTAGCATTTTTTCATCCATGTAAATCCAGGCATTCTCCTCCGAGGCGTGGCACCATTCAGGTAAACGATCATGTAATCTTCAGCCACCATTAGTTCCAAAGTGCTTATTACATAACTACAGAAAGACAATGAATGATGGTGATTTTGTTGATGACTGAGTATGAAAACATACAAACGGGTTCTGATTAAATGTCTTTTGAATCACATCAAAACAACATGCTAACGGGCCACTTTCACTGCAATTACTGCATATGACTGTAACCTTAGATTACTGCGTAGGTTGACACCTTGTCCTCAGTCGATGGCTTTGTGTCTTACACACAATTATAAAATTGTGTGGAGCTCCACAGGGAAGTCACTTAGGTACACTTTTGGTTTGGTTTCTATAGATTTATGTGGTTCAGTCACTAGTTCCAACAGAGAACTGTAAGGTTATCAACCAGGGAAGTTATTTATTCTTCTTTCCTTGCCAATACGCCTGTTGTGGCGTTCCACAAGGAAGTCCCTTAGGGACACATTTTTTGTGTTCTTCTGGTATGATTTATGTTGTTCAGTCACTTGTCATTGTTCTGCGTTACTTACAGAAAAAGGTTTTCCATTACATAATTGTAATTGTCGCAGTCACTGTCTGGTAGAAAGCATGCTGCAAACACGATGATGGCGTTCTGTTCAGCGTAATAACCTAAAAACGTTAACACAAAAAGGACACGCACAGAGGGTCTCACTTACATAAAGATGCAATAAAACAAACGTACACCTTACCGTATTGATTCATGCTTGTGACACTGAAGCACATTAGCAAAGATAACTTGTACTTGAGTCAGGTTTGAGTCCCAAATTTGATGTTTTCAAATATGTCAAAAATCATAACCAACCTGCAGCTTGAGGTTAAAACCATTAACTTGGCATTTTAAATGAACACCAGTCTAAGAATCTTTCAAATGAGACCATAAAAGGTATTTAGCGAATCAGCTTAATATGTATTATATGGATTCATTCATTCATTCTGTGAACTTACATTAACCTGAAGTGGTATGATATAACAAAGCTCCTTTTCCATGTATGATGGTGGGAGGGGTTCTAATATCTTGTCAACCCTGATTCATTTCCATAATGCCCATTAAAAATGTATGATCCTGATAAGGGTGTTATTGTTCTACTATTTCAGCTGTGTGTGGGGGTCTACCTCCGTGAGAAATGACTCGTTTGTAAGGCTCAATGCACTTCATATCAATGCGATGCTCCTGCTCTCCGATCACCACACTCCTCCACAGCCTGCTATCCCGTCTGTCCTCCACTGCTCGGTGTCCAGCTGTTGGTTCTGGAGACATCGCTCCTGCACCAACATTCGACTCCTCGGAGTCTCCTGCTTGAGAGGTGGAATGCAGAATAAAATGTGAGTGTTGCATTGTTCCACTCGGAGCTGCTCTCACTGCCCCCTCCTCACCGTGTTCGTTGAATTCCACAGAGTCTGCCTCATCAGATGTGTCCACCTCATCTACATTAAGATCCAGATCATCCCCGGTATCCAAAGCCTCGTCCTCTGTATCCAAGGCATCTTCTGAGAGGAGAGAGCCTTCACTGCGATCCAGTGACACGTTCATGGGTGGAGCTGCTAACTTCCTTCTCTGACTGGACCCGCCTGATACGTCTGTGGAGGATGGTGGGTCTGGGTCAAAGAAACACAGTTTACTTCTTCCCAGGATCTTAATATTATGACATTTTACTACAGGTAACAAAGTATTTTCTTCAAAATGAATCAAATGATTAGATTTGACACTTTTTAACATTCATTCAAACATTTCAGTGACAGCCAGTATGGTGATTTACAGTATGTATTACATGCTGGACATCTATACTACAAAATAATACAGTCTATCTAAGTTTATCTACTTATTTATTTACCTTCCTTGTTCTCCACATCCTCGTCACAGGAGGCTGTCTTCATCATGCCTGCTGCACTGTCTTCTTGTTGAGAGTTCCTGCTCAGACGCACAGAAATACAATAATGATCCACAACATAAATGATCATGGCTATAAACACGACCAGCATAGGCACAGCCACACACAGTAATGGACCAAACAGCCCATAAACAGCCATCTACAAGATTAGAGAGGAAACATGACTGAACTTCTTCCAAGCAGAATGATAAAAGCATAAAGCGACGCAAATTCTTCCCAGGCTGCACGTGTGGGCTGAGGAGACAATACTTGGCAGTGTTGCGACCTCCCCCCAATCACAGCCCCTCGTAACAGATTCTGATTAGCATAGCGCCTGCTAACAATGGAGAGGGGAGTGCAGAGAAGCAGGCACATACCATCCCAGATTCAGAGGCAGACATATTTAGTGTTTTTCTTGTAAAATCTCTGTATGGAGGCCCTCTTCCTTACCCTCACTCCGTCCTCAACCCAGCATCTGTGGCTGAACCACTGCTCCCATCAAGTCACATGACCACTTCATTATGAAAACGTCGGTTATGTACTCTCTCTCTCTCTCTCTCTCTCTCTCTCACACACACACACACACACACACACACACACACACACACACACACACAAAGAGTGACGGCGGGTCATCCAAAGAGGGGGCAGGTCATCATATTTAGAAAGTGGGGCAAGATTAGTGCCATGATGCAACTGTTAATGAGGAGAAATTAAACTACAGTGACGACAGATAGACACACATGTACACAAAATGTACAAACATGAACATAGACACGAGGAATTATCATTAATTAACGAATTCATCATTTATAGACATCAAATGTGTAACTTTTTTCTTTTGATATGTGTAGCTGATTGGTTCATGTCTGTGTTACTATACTGCTGAAACACGGCATACCCCCCCCTAAAAAACTACTTAAATGATTAATTACTTAAATATTTACAGTCATTTTCTTGTTTACAGTGCTGTTTGCAAAAATGTGTGTTCATTCGACAGGTTAAATTGTCAAACTGTGGAAAATACTGAATCAAGTTAAAGCTCACCTTGACAGGAGAAACTGGACGTATCCCTCGGGCACATAGCGAGCATGATCCTCCCTCTCGGCGTGGATCTCTGACTGGTAGACTGGCTCCTCATCGGAGTCATGAACGTGGCTCTGTCCATCAGCTGCATACTGAGAGCACTGCAGTTCTTCCCCATATTGACTTTCAGGTCTGTACTGGAACCGGTGATCCGGATCAGCCAAGTCACAACAGCCCTCAGCTTGCCCACCCATGTGTGTTGTTGTAAACTCAGCATAGACATCTGTGTTATCCTGCTGACTAGTGGGTTTTGCTTCCACGCAGGCGGCCGACATCTCAGTTCTTTGGTCGATGTGGTGATAATTGTAACCATGTTGGGTTTGACCCTGACTGAAATGATAACTGTCTGTCCACTCGTAAGCAGCATTGGTCGACTGAGGAAACCGCTTTGCTGTCACATCTTGGTGTCCTCTTCCGCTGGAAAAGCGAGACGTTGATCATTGCAAAGAGAGGGAGGAATGAATACAGACGTGTTAATGCAAACGCGTGTCTGTCTTTTTCCAGCATTTTTACATCAACCCACAAAACAGATTCACAATGTCGACCATGTACGTGCATCAGGACAAATCAGACGTGTGCAAGATAACACTGTGATTCTACATCTCCTCTGGTCTTTCCTGGTCTCAGGTAGAATGCTATGGCAGCTGTGGAGCTAACCACAGACACAGACATTCACCCAGCATTTAGGACCATTTCAGTGACTTGGACTGGGATCCTGGGTGGGAGTCGCCCGTGTAAAAGTGTAAAAGCATGCTGGACTGCAGTGATATACATATTCTTCTCGATCCTTCATATTCTTTCATTGCAAAACAGGCAGTGGTAATCTACCAAGAACATTTTGTGATGACCACCAAAAAAACAGAATTTAAATGCTTTCATTTACGCATCAGCTCAGTATCAATAATGTACCACAAATCACGCTGAATGCAATTTCATATTTTGTGTACAAGAACACTATAACAGACTGTGTCATAGTCTGTGATTCTTATTTTTCCGAGAATTAACAATGAAGTAGTAACTGTGCACGGCACTCTCACTCACACTCATCAGTCGGTTTGAGTCCACCTAGAGATACTTGTGCTCTCTTAAGATGAGTAAATATGTACACATGGATACACACTCAGGCACACACCTTGTGTGAGAGAGAGCTCCATCAGCCGCTGTGGGGCTCCAAACGTAATGAGGCAGGTAATGCATATTTAATGAGGCGGAAACACACATACACACTCGGAAATCCAGATCAAAGCTGGCCACCACGCGCATGAAATACACATGAAATTTGTTTTCAGTTCATGTCTGGGCCTCACCTTTGACATTCATTCTCACATCACACACACACACACACACACACACACACATACACGTTAGCTAGCATATTAAGTACGATCACATTTTCCTTACAGACAGACGAAATAGAGAATTCTGTGCGGTTGCCTCGAGCGCAGGCTTGACATGTAAGTTCATCTCAATTGTATGGAGCTGAAAGGAAATACCCTGTGGAAATGTGAAGTTATACCAAAGCTTAACATCTTCAGAGCATTCCTTACCTTACGGTATGAGAATGGTTTTCTTCAGAGGACACGTGGCCGACGGGTCTCTGTTTGACGGATGACTCGTCAAAGTCAACATTTCTCATTGGTTGTCCAATGCAACTAGCCACTGTATCCTGTAGGAATGTGGCCCTACTTGGTTCAAGTGTCTCTAAATATGTTTGTTGACACGAACAACCTTCAACCAGCTCCTCAGTGAAACTCAGTAGATCATAAGAACTTGATGGGGTTTTTTCCTCCTTTTCTGTCTGCCTTCTTGGATGGATCACGGGCTCAGTGTCAGCTCCCTCCTCTTGTTCTTCCTCGTCCTTATCCTCCTCCATTAAGTCCCCAGAAAAAGGTAACCCGAGTCCCCTGTCAGTGGAAACATCTGGTCCACTCAAAGGGCTGCTAATTTCCGAGCTGGTGTGGGAGACAGAGCTGTTGGTAAGAACTGGGGACTCTGGTTCACATGGTGATTGAGGAGGGTCCCGGCTCCCTAACTGACCATGAATGTCGCCCAAAGAGGTCGGACATGATGGAGCTGCACAGGGTGACTGTCCACCTTCATCGGAATCCTCCATTGAGATTTGTGAATGGACATAAACTTCCTCTCTGGTTTTCAGGAAGTTATCGGACGGATATCGCAATGAAGGAGACACACTTCTGCCCACGACGTTTGATTTATCGTCATAGTTTCCTTCTTTCGTATGTGAGAGACCACCAGCTGGCGGTCTCCAATCAGACTGCTGAAACACGTCGGTAGTTTTCCATATGCTTGCGTCCATGTGGTGGTCAGAGACCCTACCGACGTTGTCTTGTGGATGAATGTTCTCCGCAAAAGACAGAGAAGGAGAATCACAGCTGGACTGATGGGAGGATTCTGTCTTGGCGTATGATGTATCATCCTTCTGTTTGTTGACCTCAAAGGCAGTTGGTGGACTGTCAGCTCCTCCGCAGATCTGGTTTGGTTTATTTTGATCTGTGGACACACGATGCGTCGTGTGTGTCGCCTGAGCCTGGGCTTTTAGCACAGTGGCGGCATGGGAAAGCGTGCTGAAGGTTTCCATAGACTTCCTCACTCTTCCTGATAGCCTGCCACTCCCTTTAGGCCTATAATTCCACTCTGTCTCAGCATCCTTCACTTTGCCCGACACAATGATGTATTCCATTTCTAGGCCTGACGATGAATCGCCGTCAGAATTGGACCTGAGCTCATCTTGACTGCCTGGGTGAAGGCTATCAGGGCTACATTTAAGTGTGTCTCTCTCTCCCCCAGGACTTGAGCTCAGTGACGCAGCCTCTGCTACCGTTTCCTCCAAAATTCCACTGCCCTCTATGTTGGAATCCCCTTTGCTTTCAGTGGTAAGTCCATCAACACAGCCACCTGTGACTGGCAGACATGATGCAGATTGGGTACTACTGTGTTTCTCGGGTGAAGGATTATCCCATTTATTCTCAGTAGGTTCCACTGGAACATGAAAATCATGTGAAACTGGTTGGGTGACAGACCCATCAACCAGAATAAATGGGGAATGATTACTGGGTTCTCTCAGGTCAGACTTCCCTAATCCTTGGACACTTTCTTGGTCGTACTCAAACAGAAATACTTGGCTTTCAGGACGGTTCTCAGGATTTGTTCCATCGATTTGGTGTCGATCACATTCCTCGTGTGTCTGAGTAGGCCTGGTCACAGCTATGAAAGGGCTGCTCTGCTTATCGAGCTGTATCATGTCTACTGCTGGACTGGTGAAGGTCTCAGGGGAGGACGCCAGGCTCCAACAGTCGGCTCCTACATTGTCATAATGTGAGGTGGAGACGACCATGGAAGGAACAGGAAGGTCCAACATGTCACTGCCCTGGTTGGAGGGAGTCCCATCTTTTGGATGTTCAGATTCCAAATTCTGTCCAAGGTCATTTTGTCCCGCAGCATCCAAGATGTCACCACACTTTGTTTCTTCAGCCGGTGGCCTATCTTCTCTAAGCTCTGGTACCATTTGAAAATTGTTTTCATTATTTATCCACTTCTTTTCCTCAGATGTATGACTAGGTACTTTATTCTGATCCCTCTCAACTTCTACAGTGTTGTCGTCTGTCTGACTGCCCACATATATCTCAGGAGCGTTGCCAGCGTCCCAGGACCCTCTGTGAAGAAGGCCCTTTTCACTTTCCAGGCCCTCTGGGCTTGTTGTTGAAGAGCTGTCTTCTTGTATGGTGGTGTTCCACATCTCCATCCCGCCGTCTGGAAAGCCTTGTGGACTTTCCACAGATGCGCCAATGCCAACACAAAAGGACCCGGAGTATTCAGACAAATTCTCAGGGGTGGTGAGGGGTGACAAACTGTCATCCCGGATTGTCATATTCCACATATCTAGTGATTCAGGATACGAAGTGGTGGTTCCACTATCAGATTTCAGAAGTCCTTTCTGTGCTGAGTAGGTCCAGAAGTCTAGCGGCTCCATCTGTCCACCTCCTTTTCTGCCCTGCACCTCCTCATCCTCTTCTTTAGATGTGTCTGACAATAACGTGCTCAGAATAGGTTTCTTTATTGGCAACAGAGTTGTTGTTCTCACTCCGGTGTGTTTTCTACTTCCTTCTTCCTCTGGAGGTGTCATTTGCAGATCAGACAAAGTAAAAGAGTTCCATTTATCCCTAAGTAGAGAATCCGGGCTCCAGTCACATGATTCAGTCTGCTCAGTGATCAGACTAAGCTGAGGTTCAAGGCCCATTCCGGTCTGGTGGACATTCCCTGACCGTTCTCTGCTTTCTTTTACGGTCATTTCAGCATTCGATTCTTTGTCTTCATTCTCCTCCACGACGTTCAGTGGGCTCTCCAAGCCCCTGATTCTACTCCAGGTATTATTGTCATAGGAGGACAATGCTCCTGTTGTGTCAAAACCAAGTTCCTCCCATGTTTCTGACAAGGAGGATGACACACTGTCTTTGTGCTGCAGACAACTGATCCTTTCGACAACATCTTCAGGGAAGAAACTGACACCGCAACTGCTGGATGGGCGACTACCTACAAGACTGTTGACTGGGGTTGGAGGAACCACGGTGTCTGCTGTCTCATTTCCATTGGTTTTGCCATGGTGTTTACTTTCAAGTCCTCTCAGTGAGTCAGGAGCAGAGAGATCCAACATACTCAGCTCTTCACATTCTGACAGACTGGAGCTCCCTGCCGTTCTTCCTTTGTCATCTACTTTTCCACCAGAACTTGCCGATGCGCCGCCCGCTGGCGGAGAGGGGTCACTGCTCTGTAGCGGGTCAAAACCAAACAGATCAAAGTTGTCATTCTTTTTCTTGCCAGAGTGGTGCCTCCTCCTCTCAGGTGGGACTGGAGGGGAGAGTGATGGCAGCCCCAAGGGAGAAGGGTTTCTCAAGAAGAGTCCGCCTGTCCCTGTGACCGACCCGCCTCCGCCTTCACCAACAGGGCTGTCATCACTGAGGAAGACCGAACTCTCCTTTGAGGAGCGGCTGCTGCGGATTGTGGTCATCCCACTGTCAGGGCTTACTAGCTCTCCACTTGCACCGGCTCCTACACATGAGTCCTCTTCGCCATCTGCCATGCGCCTGTTACAACAGAAAAAACACGGCTGACAGTTTCCACTCTACTCTTGAAAACACAAACTGTCACTTACCTCTCTGTGGCCTCCACATCTCCACTGCCTCCTTCAACTCTGTCTGTGTCAGAGCCGTCCATGTCATTTATACCAGAGGATCCCTGGGAGAACTCAACGCTGCCTGCCACGCCCTCCGTGGAGGAAGTCCTGCTGCTGGGGTGACAGGCCAGCACAGAGCTCCGCCGATCCACAAACACTTCGAGGAGGCCCTGGATCTCATCCTCCAGCAGATCAGTACCAGAGGATAAAGACGTGTTCATCGGTAGGTGGTAGACCTGCAGGCACTTTCTGGCTTCCAGCTCCCCCAAGAGGGACCAGCTGGACGACTCCTCCAACTCACAGCAGATCTACAATTAGAGTCACCTTGCTATCATTTTTAATACCTATTTTTAATTTCTGATGAGATTTTTAAAGACATTTCTTACACTCTTCTACTTGTATGGAGAAAGGAAGCAACTCTAATGTGGAATGGTAAATACAGATATACATACAACGTAGCTTTGTTAGCGCAGTGATATGGTAAAACAGAGCGACAGCTAAGCTGGCTACGCATCCACATAAATGTCAATAGTTAATACAGAGAGAATATATTGACTGATGTGTGTGGATCAGAGTAGTACGTCTGTGTCAGGCTAGACCTCGCCTGCTGTGACGGGATTTACCTGGTTTAAGATGTCAGCGTTGTTAGAGTACACTGCCACCTGCTGGCATGTACGATGAGCTGAATCATTGACGGACAAGAGAACCACCAGACCATTATAGCCATGGCGTTGACTGAATGATTTGAACCCATTCACATAATCATACCAGTTCTGGGAGTGGGAGGGAGAGAGAGAGAGAGGGAGGGAGAAAACAAAGGATAAACATTAATGTAGTCTAAAGAAACAAGAAAAAGATGAGTGATGAATTCAACATCTTAAGCGTGTTAGACAAATTGGGAAAAAAAAGCAATTTGTTTACGATTGTAAGTGTCTTAAATGATTAATAAGGAGTCGTCACGTTGTGGTTACTGCCGAATCGGAAACATTCTTTCTGCCTTTTAATGCACATACGACTGAAATTTGTTGGTGAAACTGAAGTGGTTCATCTGCAGCAATGAGAGACGGCGCTGCCAAAGCGCACAGAGGGGTAGAGTGACACTTTGTGATATATTGTTGGGAAATTAATGTTTGCTCTTAAAACAACCACCATGCACAGATTATGCTAATTCAGTGACACACACCATGATTGATGGATGGAAAGTTGCATTAATGGATTGTTTTGTTTGTCAAGGGAACTTGTTTTCTCATTCTTTCTGAAATGATTAACAACCGTGTTACAGCAGCCATAATTTACAAAGTAGGGTTATGTATGAAGTGTGCAATAAGCTAGTTTTCAAAACATATTTGCTTGATTAATTTAGATTTAGATTCACTCTTTGTTGTGTAAAGTTCTCACAGTTGTTGTGGTTATTTAAACAGAGCTTTGAAAGAAAACAGTTAGTGATAGCACATATATTTAAGGCAATAGACTTTAGTGTGTGTGTGTGTGTGTGTGTGTGTGTGTGGTATTAATGAAAAATGTTTTGTGTGTGTGTGAGAGTCACTGTGTGTTCCAGCATGTGTGGTGGTTCTCTCTGCTGGAATCTGTGTGTGTGTGTGTGTGTGTGTGTGCATTTGTACGGGTCCACTGAAGGTGATTGATGAGTGCTGCAGGGGCTGTGTCTGCTCAGGCTGTGTCAATATTAACCTGTGAGGATGAGAGGATGAGGGCTGCAACACTCTGCGCCCCGACCCCCCCGTGTCTCTCTCTATACCTCCATCTTTCTCTCTCTCTCCACAATATGGCTGCTGTAACACTCCAGCCCATTAATCCTAACACACACACAACTGTCACATCACTGACATTGTCATTTCTCAACACTGATGTCCTGATGAGTGCAATGGCGCTTCCCAAGTTTGTTAAAACACACATCTTCACTCTCAGGAGCGGAGCCGTGATGTAAACTAAACACACACACACAGATCGAAGCCTGTCCACCTCTAGTGGTTTTCAGCCGTCTTGCTACATTCACATGTAGCGGTATGTACACTTGTTATGTACTAATGTTTCTGTGATGTACTGTAAAACACACCAACTGCACCTGATGCCAATACTCTGAAGCCTCTCACACAACTTTGAGCGTATGCACTGGGGACTGCACACATACATACACACACACACACACACACACACACACACACACACACACACACACACACACACACACAGGCAGGGAAATAGAGTCAGAAAATGTGCAGGGTGCAAATCTCAGAGATAACATGCAGGGAGACAGTCTGTCTGCCATTTGGCTCTTAACTGAGTAAATTACTACTCATATTGCCTGCCCCTCCCTTCCCCTTTTCACTGCCACCCCCAGGAACATAGATGGGCTTTTTTTTTTTTTTTTAATAAATTACCAACATGTTAGCTATAATAATCCACTTGCTAACTGTCTGTGAGAACTTCAGGATGCAGCCTCAGAACCCCCTGTCTCATCCATTGAGCTTTACTTAAGTTGGATATCAAAACTAATGGTGCTCCTTTAAAACCCTCCGCGTCAGATTATCAGCTTTGGTTTGGTTATGTGCAGGCACAAAACCCCACGACGCTCCCGAGATTTAGTGATGGGTGGAATCAATGGATGACCAACAGGGAACACAACAAGTCATTTACAGTGTTATACTATACACTCAGGTCCCAACCATCTGTTGTAATCCATCCTTTATCCTCCTGCAAACCAAACTGGAACTCACTGAATCCAGACTTGCTTCAGACCACTTAACATTCGTGTGAATGAAACAAATTGTTTGTGCAGCGGTTTCCCTCCATTTTTGTAAACATAATAAATAAATGAATGACTTGCTGATGGAGCTGCTTGTTAGTTCATGTGTTAGACTCTAAAGAAAAAAACGGTATAATACACTAACATCGTTAAAAAAGGATCTATGCAGGGCGAATATACGCTGCATATGTTTTGCATGTCCTCTTTTTTTCCTTCCGTATCCTTCAGTGATTCATCTGTTTATCTCATTTTTTCCACTTTCCCCAACCTCTTCTCCATCACACTTTTCTTCCTCTTCAACTTTTGTGCGTCTGCACAATGCAGCTTCAACTTTCTCTCACACAAGTCCCCAACCCACATGCACGCTCACCAACACCCCTCCCTCTCCCTCTCTCGCTGGCTGTCTTCGCTCCACAGGTGGGGAGTCTTTAGCGGCCGCTTGCAGTTCCCCCAACCTGCCGTCATTATGCACAATAGCCTTAGGTACAAAACTCAGGCCTCATAACTCACGCCCTGCATGCGTAAATTCCCGTGCAAACACAGTCAAAGCAAAAACACATTTCCTGCTGTCACCAACATCGGCAAAGACTTAATCAAGCGTTCATCCATTTAGGCTCTTTGCATACCCTTTCCGTCAGAACACAGAACGCAAAGAGAGTCGCGAGGTCTTCTCAGGCGATGGCTTCACTACCCTGATGAATCCATCAAGCGAGGTTTGATTTATACATCTGTCTGTGATCACAGCGGTACAGCTACAGCAAATGGGGTGGCAAGGAGCGAGCTGATACCACCCTGCTCAAACACGCACACGGATGCACACGCACGCAGGCACACACATGTGCCACACACAGGCGGCTTACACATACATGTGCTCGCAGCCTTCACACACTCTTAAGCACACACACACACACACACATACGCCAGAGCATTGCTGCTTAGAAAGTTTTTAGAGAGACAGAGGGAAAGGAGGAGGGGGGTCTACAAGTTTGTCTCATATGGCACGGCTGCTTCATTTGCTCAGCTCAAAGTGACGGGATTTAGGGGCCAAGATCTGAGTAACAATATGTTCTGTTTGATTTATTTCTTTGCCAGAGTCCTAGAAAACAAACAGTAAG
>CAAKHB010003899.1:45872-79988 GCA_901007665.1 Aeoliscus strigatus
TAAATAGGTCTCCACTGCCTTCAGATCAAATACTTTTGCTCATTCTAAAAGCAAAAATAAACAACAACAACAACAAAAAAAAAAAAGTAATTCTCGTTTTTTAACGGATTACCTGCAGATTATATCAATTTATTCATCTTATTCTAGCTTTTAGAATTTGCAATTGTGAAACATAAAGCAGTTTACTGAATATTAATAGGAGTGGACTGTGTTTTATTTCTGCAATATGCTGTTTAAAAAATCTAACATTTGTTGTGCTTTTGTCCTATAAGATCTATAAGAAATGAGTGGAACTGTAATTTATACTAATTTCAGTAGAAATTTGTTCAAAAGTGCCATCAGGAAATCAAAAAACAAGAGGTAACAATATTTTTATTTTTGATCCCAGCATCTAGAATAAATGCTGTTTTTAATTTCTCAGCCACATCTTCTCTGCATGGCATTTACAGCTAACTCATTCTAGATTCAAGAGGCACAGCCCAGTGGAAGGGAGCAATACCTTCAAAAACGCACGTCTGAGCTAAACCGTTGGGGGGGGGGGCGCGTTCAGACTGGAACCACTGGCCGTCACCTTTGAACGTGCTTTACAAGTGAGCAAAGGGACGTGACTCCCTGGTGAAGTGGGCCTGTGTGCTGCTGACACACTGGGTCCAGCAGAGGTGGGTGTGGTGTTCAGAAGATGGATATGAGCAGTGGGCTGCAGCCTCACAACTTCAAAAGCAGGCAGGGTGATCGGATCAAGTTTTGCTCTTTTGTTTGCTCTGTTAAATGTAGCTTTGATGCTTCCAGGTTCCGCCCACTGAAAGGTGACTTACATTCAGCCTCGGGTCCCCTGTTTAGCATCCCAAAGGCCCCTACAGCCGACACTATTGTCACACCAGCCTCTGAACAAATAATTGAGATGCACCAGCGACGGTAGTGGACGTGGGAGTGACAAATTCAAACCTGTTTAGGTGTCGTTCCTAACGACCAGTATGCACATGAACGTGATCACTGACTCTCCATCCCGTTGTCTTTAGGATACAGTTGCTCTTTTGTTTCCTTGTGCTGCACCACTCTCTCTCAAACCACACTGACACGCACAGACACACGCACATAAATTCACACACTTTCTTTCCAGGGTGTCTGTAATTCCCAGTTCAAGGAAACTAAGATGTCAAAGGCACAATAAAAGCGTCTGCGTTGAAGTGTGTGCATGTACCAGTGGTGTGTGTGTGTGTATGTGTGTGTGTTTAATTCCCTGATCAGCAGGCCTCTGAGTCTGTAATAGTCCTCACTGCATTAGTTATAATTAAATGCCACTAATTAAGACACAATAAGAGGAGTAATAATGCGGCCATTATTACACTCCATGATCCTCTGTCTCCTCAACAGAGTTTGATCCCTCTGGAATCCTAACGTCACACAAGGTCCTCCTGAGCTGTACATGTGTTTATGCACAGGAGGAAGGTGTGTCGAGTGTTTTTCCTCATAAAGAAGAAGGTGTTTTTTTGTGTCGTGTTAAAACGAGGTGTGTTCTATGTGGAAAAAGAAATAAAATCGTGTCTCTGCAGTACGGTAACGCTGACGAAACAGCTACACATACTTTACTTACCTGACTTTGAGGCAAAAGCAGTAACTGAGGTGCAGCAACACGGGTGTCATTACAGCATCAGTTATTTTCTTCCTCAAATATGCAAGACCAGAGTGAGACATACTCGATGTAAACCTCATGCAAATTTAAAATGAGGAGGGGAAAAAAAAAACATAACACTTTGCAAACACATAATATTGCACAAATGAATGAACATTTAAAACACTGATTACTGACTAAGGTCCAAGTCTGCAAAATTAGGTTGTAGGTCTGTTGTTTTGGGTTTTTGAGCCGTTCGTATGCTGATTATTTTTAAGTTTTCTGAAGGGGACATGAATATGAAAGAATTGTTAATTAACGGATAAGCTGCTCATCATGTGAAATATGAGTTTAAAATGAATAATAGGGCTCTTATGAATGAATAAAACATTTAGGTCAGAGGTGTTTTACTATCAGCCCTCCGAAAGAAGTGTTACAGTCTTGAATAGACAATGATACATTAGTAGTAATTACCACACTTTATAGGGGCCAGGGTGGCAAATTCTACATGCGTTTTTTTAATGACCAGCAAGAGCAGGCCATCATAATGAGCAGCTTAATTTATTGATCTGATGTGTCCTTCGCACCAACTCAAATACACATACACACTTACTTGGACTTGTATGTCTGTGAGGACTTTCAGTGAATACTTTTGCCTTAAATATCAGAAGTTCAGACCCACTTTGAACGTGTCTACATGTCATAATCCTGAACATCCAAAAGTGAAGTACAACAACCGCTGCCGCTTTCTAAAAATATTCTCTCTGCTGCGGTCTCAAACTTGATTTGGTCCTCACAAGGACAGACACACAAAATGTCTGTCGTATGCACACACAACCTTGAATATTATTCTTCATTCCAGTCATTTCTTTTCATTCACATCAAATTACACAAATTGGGTCTGATTTTTTTCTGTGCAATTATATGTTTTAAGGATTGTTCGACTGCCGCTGGAATGATGAACAGCTCAGCCGTAGATATTGGTGAATAGTAAAACAGTGTTAAAGTGTGTTATTACTGAGCGATGTTAGTCAAATGAACATCCTGTACGATCTCATTATCGAACATTCAAATCCATCCCGTTGTTTTAAAATACACAGCGGTTCAGTGTTTTTATGCTAACAAATGTCACATGCCAGTGCTGTGTTTTGTGTACCTGGGGAAAGCATCGGACCATGTCCCTCTGGGTGTCTGGTTGGAGGTGCCTGGGTGTGAGGGGCTGATGTAGTCATCCTTACATCTGTACGTTGAGGTGGGTCGACCCAGAGCAGACCGGAGGGTTCTCCTTTTACATCTGACCTGGGAATGTCTCTTGGAGCTGGAAAGCACAGAGAGGGATGTCAGAGGCAGACTTGAGTTTGCTGGCCGAAAAATACAGAGCTTGATCGATGGACCCAACAAGGTGGATGGACGTTGCCCAGTACATTGCCCATCTGATCCGCTGGCTACTGAGCAACACCGGTGGAAGTATTATAAGTATTATGGGAATTGTAATGTTGGTGTAGATGAATTGTGTCTGTCTATCAGATCCTGGAATCGAAGCCATGTTGTGCGCTGATGTCTGGCGCCCACTGACCTCATCCCAGTCAGATTTACAAACATCTGAACCTACAGTTGTAGCTGATTCACCATTTCAGTCAAGTTAGCGGGTTGTTTACAGTCTCATATCAGCATCATTATACATACACAACTGAACCACATAAAAAAAGCACATTAAATTTAAAAAAAGGTCATTTGTTCTTACCTTTACTTATAAATAATAATTTTTTTCTGAACAAAAGCATCATAATTTGCTTGAAGAAATGTTCTTTCTCTCAGTTTTAAAAGTCTCTGCCTCCATATAGATCGTTGGTCTTCCTTTATTTATAACCTCCTTCTTCCACTGAAAGTCCAGTTTATAAAGTTGTTTGAATTTAGACAATCCTCTGTTTTGACAGTAAAAACAAATGGATGCTTCACGTGAATGGCTGCCAGGAAATTGTACCTGCTGTCACTTATTCTACGCCTGAGGACGGAGTCGAAGAAGAATCCCTGGGCTCACTACTGCCCCCTAGCATGAGGCACCGCTACTGCGTGGCTCAACCAGAGCCTCTTCACAGCCGTTGTACGATCGCTCAGCACGCGAAAGACGTCACACACACACACACAAACCACTGTACATTGTGTATATCTTACAAACTATAGAAGCTTATTTCATATAGCAAGTGTTTGGGCCTCACGTGCCTCCCCTGGATGCACATCAATGTTGTAAATAATTGTAACCGTTTGAATGAAGAAAAATGGTGTTTGTAGAGTCATAATTTTATAAATAAGAAACACCTTTTTTTTCTCATCATGTTTTTTGTGCTTTTCAGCATGGTTCATCTTTGGGAGTTGGGAGAGAGGAGAGCAAGTTTGTATGTTTTTAGGTTTCCTCTAGGCCGGGTGTAAAACATACTGTTTTATCATCATATTCTGTACGCATTTCATTACAAATAACACATACAACGTTTAGTAACAGCTCACAATTCACGCTGGCAGACATACTATTGATAATGTTGTGGCCGTGCCATGTTCAACCGCCGTGGCCTTATCTAAGACGGTAACAGGCTACCTGAGGTGTATGAGCATGACGGCATGAGGCCTGGTACCAACTGAAGGAGTAAGGGGAGCACATGATAATGACAGGTCACTGTAGACCACTGCATATTCTCTACATAACGTCCCCCATACTCTTACTCCCACCGCCCTTCCTGTCTCTGTCTTTCTTGTTAATAATCACATAGTGATTCACTGATCTGAGGTCAGATTTTATCGACCCCACCCCCCTGCCCCCACCCAACCATCCCCAGATGAAGTGTATTGTCTCTCATTTGTCCTCAGAGTAAGGTCCTCTGAAACAGCTCTTATCATCTTCAATCTGCCATCTATCTTTATTGGCCCAAATTATTACACCTTATTAACCATTATTACATTTAATCGTTGATTCAAAACAGGTCAACAGTTCAGTCGTTTTGGCCTCCGTCCCACTGTTTCTCCTCTCCGATGTCCCCACTTTGTACTTTCTTTGAGCAGTTAAGACAAAGAAGTTCCGCGGCCAAAAAACTTTTGCAATTTTACATGAGGTTAAGTGCTTTGCGAGAGTACGGGTGCTCAAATAGGCTCATCTGACTCCTCAATAATAGAGATTAAAGTGAAAAGGAAATTAACAAAGTGCATCATCAGCTCTCCCTCTGCTTCAAGTTTGTACTCGGACTTGTAAATTCCATCACAGCGCCATGGTCGTCAAGATCATTGGCAGTGTTACAGAGGAAACTTTACAATTTGACTTGATTAAACCTGTGATCGAGACATGGAGCTGTTTGGTACCATGGTGATGAAGAGGAATATCATTTGTATGTGTTTTACAAAAGAATTTCAAAATCTGTGACCGCAAGAGAGACAGCGAACGTGCAACATATTAATTCATCTTGTGGGATTGGAAGCACGTGCTTTGAAGAAATAAGCATGTAGTCTGTACGAAGACATGTGTCATTCATCTTGTCCCACTCAACGCCGGAATCAGCCTCAACCCTATTTGGTCATTTTGCTTTTTTGGTTGTAACTAATATTGTTTGGCTGTAACTTTACTGTTATCAGATACAGGAAAAATTCTTAGTAATAATAGGTATGAGGTAAAATCAGGATGCCTGTTTGTTCTTTAAATAATAAAGGCAACCAACTTTGTGCAGGGTAACATTTGGCTTCGGTGAAGAAAAAGTCTGAATATTTTGCATCATGCAAGTGTATTTGCTGGTATGTCAGCTTTATTGTAAAGACTATCTTTGTTCCAACCTTGATGTGGTTCTGACAGGTTCAGTAGTCAATAACAAAATGTCCACACCGTTAATTGCTGTGGGGTGGTGTTCCCATTTAATTAAGAAGAAATCACCACACAGGTATTTTGCAGATATACACAGCATGGCTCTTTCACCTTATTAAACTTGGCACTGATGAGTAAGTCATTGATGAAACAGCCTTCCTGCAAACTTCTAACAATACCTGAGTGTTTTGAACTGTTCACTCATTAGCGTTAATTGCAGCTGTGACAGATGTGTAGGTCAAACTCCTCCTCTGACTCCCACTCATTTATCGCTCCATTAGAGAGAATACTCAGGTTTTTATTGGCATAATAAAGTCAAGCTTCACGATCACGAAACGCCTCCTGACCCTCCGTTGTTCCAAAGGCCTCTGACCTTGAATATATTCAAGGGATGTCTCTGTCCACACACACAGGTTGCATGCAATGTTTTATATCGAGATCAGATACTCATAGAGTGATTAATTAGAGAGAAGTCTTGTTTTTCACTTCAGAGGTCTAATGGCAGAAATGGAAAACATTTATTCTAATTATGGTTTTATCACCTGAAACAAAGAAATCTCGTTTGGCAGCAGAAAATTATTTTGACTATTTTGAATTGAACTGATGTTGGAAGTTTTGTCTACTATCTATTTTTCTGTTGAAGCCCTGGAAAGACAAATTTGTGTTGGTTGATGGCAGTCGGCTGGGTTAGAAATTTGACAAAAAAAAGGGAAGATTTTTAAAAATAAAACAACTATGTATATACTGTATATCTAAAATATTTTTTATTGATTGACAGGCGGCTGGATTGATGAAATGAGTTTTGGAAATATCAAATTTTATATTTTAGACAACAGTGTTTTAGAAGAGTGGTAATGGAAACAAACATGTTTCCATACTGTATCTTTCATCTTCCATACTTTTTAATAACTGGAAACTGACCATTTCAATAGTTGTGCAGGAACCCTGAATTGTGTCTCTGCACAAAAGTGATCCACACACTAACAGTGCATTTCTGTCCGTTTACTAAAATGACATTTGTGAACCGTCTAAATCGATGTATACACGTCTTTTACAGCTCATCAAATACAATGCATGAGGGATCTACATGTAACAGAAACAGCAGCAATATTTGAGATGCAACAGAAGAACCATGCTATCAGTCCAGTTTCACTGTTCCTGAGACTGCAGGCTGTTGATGAACACCGTCTGCAGCTCGTCGATGTCGTCACTGGCTTCTATAGGGATGCTGAGCCTGCCTGGAGACATTGAAACCCCACTGGCAGAGCTGCCCGCCAGCTCGTACTGACTCATGTTGTCATAGTCGGACTCCCCACTGCCTCCCACTGCACCCTGTATATGCTCGTACACGTCCAGGTAGTGATGCTGTGGGGACAGGCCACTGTAGTCTGGGGCCAGGTGGTGCCCATGCTGATGTTGGTGTTCAAGCCCGGGGCTGTGACAGGGACTACGAGAGGGGCTGTGGGGCATCGGGCACGTCTGGAGGCAGCTGTTTTGTCTTGTGGCTTGGTGAAGGTCCAGCCGGGCGATCAGCGGCTTGCCAATGTTGATGCTTTTGGTCCAGTGGACTGTGTCATGATCATCCATGGCAGTGAAGGAGCCCTGGAGGCACACGGTGAAAACAAGCTCCTCCTGTCATGGGTGTGGCGAGAGCAGAGATGTCAAGTCTGAAAGCTGGACGTTCTCTCCGTTTTCACCTAAATGCACCAAAATTGCAAGGTCCCCCTCTGAGCTGGGCTGACGGACAAGTTCTCGACTGAAAACCTTCCTATTTTGTAGTGTGCTTCGTCCCGATTCTAACCAAGCGGTTAATGAAAACTAACTGGATCCAGGATCCAGGTGGTTCTAGAACACTAAAACCTGTGATCATCTGTTCCTGGTCCCATTCTCAGCATGTTCTGAAAATGTCATGAGAATCCATTCAGAACTTGTTTTGATAACAGACAGACAAACGACGGCAAAAACATATGCCTCCTTGGCAGAGGTAACGACATGTACCTTGGTCATTAAAGACAAATGCACAGCAGGAGAGGACAAGTGGGAGGAGTAACGAGGAGTTTGTACCTTGAGCTTCTGCAGGCAGCTGAGTCGTGTGTAGAGACAGTGCTGCGGCAGGCTGCTGGACAGAAGATAGATCCCTGTTTCCTCTGGAGTCTCTCTGTTCATCTCTTTGGGGTCCACATCCAGGTCCTGCCAGAGGCCGAGCCATCAAATCCACATTAAATAACCCTGACCCTTCCTATAAATAATACAATGACACTTTCTGCATCGGGACAATGACCAGTCACATGACTCGCTGACCTGGGAGAAGTCGGTGACGTGAGCCTGGCAGAGAGACATGTCCGCAGGCTTCTTCATGATGTGGGTGTAAATGACGAGCACGTTAGAAAACTCTGCAGCGAAGCCCAACTTGATCTGAGCCCCGCAGTCAAAGTCCAGACACATACTCTCCGGGAGCTCTGGAACAAGAGTGACGGATCCCACAAGACGTTGTCTGTAAAATGTTTGTTAATTACGATGCACCTCATAGCTGGAAACAGCACCGATAAAATGCTCCAGTAACGTCTGACAAATAAGTATCATCCATCATGGTCACCGTGAGTCTTTGCCCATCGACGACTGTGAACGTGATCGGCGCTGCCGGGCTGAATGGGGTCCGTTAGGGATCTCTTCTTTGACAGACTGCTGCGGATCTCCAGAGCCTGTTTCCCCTCAGTGGCAACAAACTGGCCCATGTCTGCACACAAACAACCAACTGAGACGTCTGCAACCATGAACATTTGCACAGAAAAGCGGCCGCCCGGCTCATTTTATTTTGTTTTTATCAACCTCTCGCTAATGTTCATAACCTGGACTGTTCATGTCCATAAATATTATTTACAAGTCGTCCTCACTGGCATTGGGCTAATGGATGAAGGCCCTCTGCTGGACAAGGTATGTTACAACACCATCTCCAAATAAGGTATCAGGTTGTACTTCTCTCACCCTCAGCGACTCTGTCCAACACCACGGTGATCTTCTCATTATCCAGCAGCCGCTTCTTCAAGAACTTGACAAACACGCCGTTGGTGAACCCGGTGGAGCTCAGCTCAAAGGCTTCAGCGTCTTGGCACCTTACAGAGTGAATATATAGGGTGTCGTCATTTTCAGCAGGATAATGAGACAAAAAAAAAAAAAACGTTTTTAACGATAGCAGCTGTATGAAACTTACGTAGCATATCCAAACACAATGTTGGCTGTGACCCGCAAGACAATGTTTGGGGCGCTGTTGTCATGGAAATTCCTGTAAACCCAGTAAACCCATGAAACTGCCAAGATGCAATTCAAAACCTCCAGCAGTCATACGTTTTAAAAAACAGTGAGATGCTCCTTTAAACGCACACCACTGCAGACACTAGTGCATGAAATAATGACCCACCTCTTCCTGCACATGTCCAGCAGAAAAACATTGAGGCCTGTCTCCTTCTCCTGCATCAGTCTGAGAACGCTCTGCACACACAGACAGTTGGCGGAGCGGTATGGGTTTGGTGCGTCTACCGGAACCATAAAACTGTTGCCGTAGTTGTCATAACCATGCCCGGCATAGTACAGGAGACCTACAGGAAGGAAGAGCGTATTAACTCTCGGAGGTCAAAGGGGAACTTCCTGATTTGGACCAAGTTAATACAAAAAAATATCAAATGTTTCATACCAAAATAGTCAAGAGGAACTCAGCTCTGATAGACTGATGCTAATGTTTCTCCTGGAGTCATGTTGGAATTGTTGGTTTTGCCCAAATCTCGTGTAAAAACAAGATTTGAACAAATTGTTTAAGAGTTTGATTTACCGGTACTGCCACATCTGAGCTTCACAAACACAGTAGAATATATCCATAGAATAACAAATACATGTAGAAAACATTTCTAAAAGGGATTTCTTTTTTAAAAATACAAAAATGGCGTCAAGCTTCATGCGGCGTGTGTCTTAAGCTTAGATTTTTTCTCTGCCACATTTTCTCAGGGAACTGAATTATGTGAAAGTTTTTTTTTTTTTTTTTTTTTTTTAATTCTTTGGGGTTTTTTTGCACTTAGACACAGTTCTGTTGGGTTACATGTCAATACAGACTAATTCACACACTATTTAGTCTCAATCTCCTCATTCATATCAAGTTGTTCTTAAAAGTTCATATTGAAGAAGGTCCCCTGACCCCCTCCCATGACCCCCCCTCTCGCCAACAACTGTTCGTATGACACCATTTCTGCCATACTTTCAATCCATTTTTTATAGTCTGGTGGGGATGTACTTTACCTAAGAATACAACGCTTACTGGATAGTTTCAGAAAAAAAAAAAAACAACAACGACCCATCACATGCAGTTAGAGAGCAACGCCAACAATTCCAGATGGTTCACTCTTTCCTACTGGCCTCTAACTCTGGCTGTGAACCACTGAGGATATTGAGAAATTAGACTCGGAAAGTAGAAAGTCTCCTGAATACGCCAATATCTGAACCACCTTCCTTTGCCAAAATACAACAAAGATATCAATAGAAATGTACGGGCGCGCCCGTAGACCTCAAAGGGTTAAATGACATATTCATAAAGGGCTTTGAGCACAGTGTCTGGAATCCCCTCGACACCGGAAATCCACATTTACCGTACACTCCCTTGTGAAGGAGTAACAGGAACTCATCAACGGCGTTCCTCATCTCCGACTCGGTGAGGTCCAGCAGCGACACCACCTTGAAGTTCAGCTGCCGGAGCAGGTTGGTGAGGTCGTACACATCCACCATGGGAGCTTTGAGCTGCGGGTGGTTCTGGTAGGTCAGATTTCCGATCAGCAGGGCCACTTTGTCAGTCGCTGGGGGCGGCACATGAAAACAAACTGAGAACAAAGCTCAAGATGACAGTGGCGGGAAGGTAAAATTGACTTTTTAAGACACTCACCGTAAAGTTGCTCAGGAATACTGTTCAGGAACAACCCAGAGGAAACTTGAATACAGAGGCCGATGTGAAAAGACCACAAGAGATCAGATAATTAAACACCTTAGTTAAATATGTGACTGTGAGTTTCCTCAATCACACTTACCTCCTCCCATGGTGTAAATGTCATCTAGGGGAAAAAAACAAGACACAAACAGATCACCATCATTTTACCTGAGTGCTCAAAAACATTCTATTCTACAGAGGGACGGTCAACCAGACTCCATTTGTAGTGGAGCAGTGATTTCATGCAGTCAATCAGTTACTTTTATTGAATGAGGTAGGAGTTCTTCCCAAAATAAAACCAGCAAAAGAGAAAAATCAAGAATCATTTGTTGTCACCAGGGGATGCATACATCTATGTGTGTGTGTGTGTTGTGATCTAGACAGTCTTGACCTTTCACCTAAGGACCGATTGAAAACAACACCCTTCATGCATGTGAAATGTGGACCTCAAACCTCCCTGTGAGGTTTGTGTTAGTTTGAGAAGATCTCCATGCAGCCAAAGGAAAATGTTAAGGTCTGAATCGCGTTTGCACTCTACCTTCAGAGCACTCCACTGCCCCTGAAACCTGGACAGATATCCTTGGTGCTTTCAGTCAAGAACAGGGGTAAAAATATCATCACTCAGAACACTCACGCCGACGGGACAGTAACGAGTATTAAAGCATTATGAAAAAGCGGGACTTACTGATCGCCACATCAGCTTCACTGCTCCACATCCTCTCGCCGCCGCCGCTGATCTCACAGCGATACCTGCCGTGGTGATCCTGCATCACGTGAGGAATCTGAAATGCACAAATGCAGATAAAGCCTTCTTTCCTATTTCACATGTATATCAACCAGCTGACGTCTGACAACTGCATCCGGACACCTGGACCAGGCTCTCCTCACCGTGAGCTTCCTCCGAGTGGCACCGGGTATGGGAACTTCATTCCGATGCCACTGGTAGCGAGGAATCGGCCGCCCCACAGCTCCGCACTCTAACTGCAGTGTTTCCCCGACATGTAACCGCTGTGACTTTGGCTGGATCACCAACTTGAGGCGGCCCTCTAAAGAACGGTAACTCTGCCCTGAAAGCAATCGATCATAAAGTTTATTCTATGCAAGGAGATGGGTGAGGCGAAGGGCTGCAATCTGGAACTTGACCACTGGATGGCACTACATCCTACTAGACCTTCAATAGACTCGTGTTCATCCGAAGTTTTATTCTGCAAGTGCTTACAAGTGTGAAATAAGCACACTTTACTCTGGAAACCTGTGTTTATACAGTTGTCAGGTAAACATGTGGTTGATATTATACAGAACACAAACTGCAGCTTGACTGTAAACAGGAAATTGAAGAGGAAACGTGAACAGAAACACGTGCGGTGGCAGCAGCTCACCGTGTGCCAAGGAGGCGTTCAGGACGTCTACTTGAGCCCACTGGCTAAATTCAAAGCAATCGCCACAGTTCACCCTGCAGATGTAAAAGCCAGCGTCCCTCAGACGAACTGGACTTATCACCAGGTCCGGCGAGGAGCTGTTTGGCACCTGGAGGTGTGAAATTGAACGTTAACCTCACATAAAAGCTGTAATGCGTTGATCTTCAGGACGTGGCGGTGTCTCAGTCTCAGTTGGTCTAAGTGTTGTTTTAAACCTCCAAAAAGTCATTTAAACAACTGCAACTTTTCATCTTTCATCTCAAATTTTCATCTCAACGTGATGTAAATATCTGGTAGTGGACAATCATTAACCACACCTTCATTTTATTTTGACGGCAACAACACACCTGTGAACATCCCTTACGACCGTGACACTGTTGTTTTACCCAAACCTGAGTCGTCGCTCACCTCCTCCTTCGTCTTGAACCACTGGTACTGTACAGGAGATCTGCCGACAGCGTGGCAGCTGAGGCGCAGATTGTGTCCGGACACGAGCGCCACCGACTGAGGCTGGTTGAGAATCTGCAAAGCTGAACATTCAAGAACCTGAGAATTCACATATCAGACTGCTGACATACTTGTAGTTAAGGCGTCGGTTTAGATCTGACCTTTAATATGACAAGCTGTATGCAGGTTCAGTTCCAAAGAGACATAGAACACAGATGGATTTAGTTTGGAGATTTCACAGCGGCAGTTTTATCGTACCTGGGGGTTTCAGGCACTGCAGGGCCTCGGAGTTGCCCAGAGTTTGGAGGTAGTCAATCAGGTGGCCAGATGTGCAGCCTTGATCTCCCATCAACCTCAGCAGCATCTGGCTCGGGCTGCCCTCCAGCTCCAGCACCTTCAGGGAGCACATCTCCATGTCGGTTGAGCTGCAACGAAATCAGAATCAGCTTTTAAGGACTCAATACATTGGATATCACAATATACCACTTAATATGTTAAATAGAAACATACTTTTCTTACTCAGCATAGAAATATGGTTACTCCATGCAGGCATCGGCTTCATTTATACACATATAAAATTCAAAATTCATATTATTGGTATTATTAGTATTCTATTCTCCTTGTTGAAGGAATTACAAACATTGTGTGATGATGAATAAAGTCAAACAACTGTACCTGACTTTAAAGCGTCGATCATTTCCGACGATCTCCCCAAGTTTTCGCCATCCTTTACCGTCCGATTTGTCCAACACCTCGCACAGCCTCCTCACCAGCGGCTCCTTCAGCAGGTTAATTTTCGTAGACCGTTCCAAAGAGTCCGACATGACGGCCATCGACGTCCTCCCGGTGCGTCCGGCCTTCGTTACATCTCAACAAGTCTAACTTTTTTTTTAAAAGTCACTTCCTGAAAGGAGCGACTGAGGTGACAGATGATAGACACCGAACGCGCCGTGGTTTCCCCCCCGCGCATGCGCACACAAGCTCTGCCAAAGGTTGTTTATACGCCAAGATGAGTCAGTGACTCTCTGTGATGAGAATTGTTTGCTATTTCGCTGCTATGCTAATAATGCATTTCTTTAATAGTGTGTCATTGTCTGCACCTTAGCGTGTCAGTACTGTAAAATGTGATTCTGGTGACACGGCAAAATGGAACTTGGGATATTTTGAGAGTTGAGTGGAATGCCACCAACTACTGGCATGAGACCACAAATATGAAATATCACAAATATAGTCTGCAGTGCCACTACCATTCAGTAATAGTTATCATTTGGAAGTGAAATACTTTCAGATATTAACTTGTCAGGAAGGGAAGTCGTATTTAAAGGAGAAAGGTGCTACATAAAAAAGAAACCAATAATTTCCACTGCTAAGCTACTCGATTGTTAGCATTTTGATCCATATTCATGTTTGTAATTCATGAAATGGTTTATGTGACGAATCTAATTTGTGAAGTGCAACGCGAAAGAGCCACTAATGAATTTAAAAAATTATTATTATTTTACACTTTTAGTTTTTAAATTAAAGCTAGCTAGTTTGTTGGCGACTGTTGGCTAGCTTAGCTGACTCCGTAAGAATCCCGGGTGACGCAACTGTCTCACGTGTCCAGGTGTGTAGCAAAGGACATAAAATCCCTCCTGAAGGACTGACAGGACCGACAGGACCGACTCCTCCTCCTGACACATACTGTAGCTCCTAACATCACATTGCTGTGGTGTCGTTTGGGAACTTTACAATTGCGAACATTAAAGTGGAGCTACTTTTCCCTGTTTCGTGTTGGTCAGTACCAGTCAGTCTGTAAAGTCATGACGGTCACTACCTGCTCTTAATTGTTAAATGAGGTAAGTACAACATCCGGTTGCACGTTCCTACTCCGCAAATAAGGCAGTGTCATGCAATATTGTGTTATAATACAGAAAGTCGACCTCATTAATGTACCATACAATGTATAGATGTCTGCTGGAAGACGTACTGTAGACCAATGATACGTCATCATACTGTATTTTACTGTCAGTGTGAATAATCTGCAGAATGAATGTGTCATGTGACCAGTTTTTTTTTCTGATATTTTTCTGATGATACAACTTGTAATGACTGGTTCGTGAATGACACTAGAATTCCCTGTTCTTGTGGTATCTCTTGGAAAGAGGTGATGATTGTTCTAATAGGCATTTTGTGGTCTGTAACTTGTAGTTATTGACTGGAATACTATGTTGTTTATTGTGGTGTTGCATTGAATCCTTAACTTTGTTCTGTTCTTCTTATTGCATAGTTTTATATTGTTTTTCAGTATTCTGTTCTATTATGCAGTGGTGGATACATTATACTTAAAATCATCACACAATATCAAAAATATGCTTAATCCTGCTTGTTTTTTTTTTTTTGTTAGAATAAAGATAAATGCCTCAGCCACGTCACGCATTGCTTAAACATCCTGTTACAACTTGTCCAAGATGACGTCAAAGCCTGAAATCTGTCTTGTGGTCACTAGGATACTTTTCACAAAACCAAAAAACAAATTATTTAAAATGGTCAGCTTTCAGATTTCTGGCTGGCTGCATGCAATGAAGAACATTCCCACCTTTTTGCATCAAATATCATTGAGTAGCAAATGATCTTTCTTGCATAATATATGTGCAAAGACGGATCGATTGGATGGGGCATGTTATGTGAAAGCATTGTCTTACAGATCAAATGCGATGTAACTGATTCTAAGATGATTTGGCTGATTCTGTGTGCATGTTAAATACAATAGGTACGGGCATTTGGTGGATGTGCAAGTTGTTTTCCCTTCATTGCTGCTTGTTTCAGGTCAAAACAAGACACGCAGTCACACCACATCGCCTCAGTAATCACACACTGATGATGTCACTTCCCCTACCAGGTTGCCAGTTTCTGTGAGGATGAGGAGAGATGCCAGGTTGCAGCTGTTCTTGCTGTTATTTGCAGCTGCCCAGTGCACAAGTAAGTTAATGCTTGAATGATGAGGGACTGGAGCACGGACGATACAAACAAAAAACACCTCTTTTCTTGATACTGTGATCCTACTGGAAACAGCTGACATATACTGTGTGTGTGTGTGTGTGTGTGTATGATACTGGTGATGTCACTACCACACATTTGCATATTTGATGCATTGCTTAACTGCTTACTGAATACCAGTGTGGTTTTACCTTAGTAAGATGATCACCTTTGACCTTTCAAACCTCCATAGTTATCTAGAGCATAAACACAAAAACCTCAAAAACTACACCGTGATTCATTGGCTCAACAGACTTGACCCCGTTAACCTGGAGCATGTGTTGCCAGGCACGTCTCCTCCAGGGAAACCAGTCCTGCTCGGCTGCAGGTCCCCAGAGAAGGAGACGTTCACCTGCTGGTGGGAGCCGGGTGTCAGCGGAGGGCTGCCGACCACCCACCGCCTCTACTACGAGAGGGAACGGTCAGTCTATTACGGAGTGTTTATGTAAAATAAGTGTCCCAGCTTGTGTCAGTTGTGTGGATGAGTTATACATGAATGCTCCATACTGGGAATAGGTTTTGTTCATTTTGTTGTGCGTGTGCAGCCACAGACAGGAGAGTGGAAAACTACCAGCTCCTGTGTTCACGCACGTCACTGCTCACTAATCTGAACACAAATCTTTGTTGCCGTGCAAGTTAACCACCTCAACTTCCAACGGTTCACCTGTTTGACCCTCTCGCCCCCCGGCCTCGAGGCAGGAACTTCCATGTTCAGAATATGAGCACTGTGTTTGATTTTCGTGAAGTTGTTCAGCTTATTTAAACATGTTTCGGTTTGTCTTTGAGGTAACGTCACCTTTAGTCATGAAGCTCAGTTTTGTGTCATCTGCAGCAGCTCCGACCTGTGTTGTCAGGTCTGCGATACGTACGCGTACACAAGCCATGGAACATGAGAACAGCATGTCACTGCTGCTGCTAACCTGTAGCAACCCTCAACAAGTGGTCATTCTGTGTGCGTTAGCGTGCTAATATTAGCGTTTGAATTATGTAACAAAAAAAGTTAAAAACATTTTCATTTGATTATTAAGAATATATATATAAACATAAATGAACGCAAATTAATATTATTTGTACATGTATAGATTTTTAATTACATTTGTCTGGTTGTGTATTTAAAATAAAAAAAAGATATACATAAATGTATAGATGAATTCTACTTGTGTCTTCTATGTCCACATTAGATTTGTTACTAGGTCCGATTACTAGACTGATCTATCTACATATCGATCTACTTTTGAATTTTGAACTGACCCGCTGTTGTTCAAAGGTAACATATATTATATGTATATATTTACTTCATTGAGTACGTGTAAGTATTTGCTGATTTTGTTGTCTACTTAGCTCATCCCGTTCAGTGTTATCTGTGTTTAGGTTGGAGGGAACACATGAATGTCCAGACTACCGCTCTGCTGGAGACAACTCCTGCTTTTTTGACAAGACCCACACTTCCATCTGGGTGGATTACTACCTGAGAGTGGTCGCCTCCAACGCCCTGGGGAACACCACCTCAGACGTAATAAAGATGGATGTGATGGAAATCGGTAAGCTACACAAAGTGGATTTAGTATTTTTAGTGTTTTAGTTTTTAGTACTTTTTAAGTATTTTAAAACTGTTTATTTTGCATCCAACCAGGTGAGATACACCTTATTGACCACGGTCTGATCTCTGTGATTCAGCTAATGATCTGTTTTACTGGCTGTGTCTACTGCTGGAGCTATGTCAGCACAGATAGACCATCGACAGGCACAAACGAAGACAGAATGAGCCACAACTGGTTTGCGCTGGCTGTGAAACCCGTTTACAATCCTGGATCGCGTTTCAACTCTCTTGTTTGCTTACACCGGCAGTTATACTTACATTGCACTTGCATATTGTGTGATTGCACTCTTTTTGAAATTGACGTTAACGTTAAGAACACACAGAGAAGTGAGAAGAGCTCACAAAGGAATGAATGAGGTTTGAGCTAAATAATCTCAAGTTCAAGCACTTGTTGGATGCATCCAGGTGTTTCTATGAAAGCCTCTGCACGTGTTCTCTCTCAACAGTGAAGCCCAACGCTCCTTCCAATGTTACACTGCTGGTGGTCGACAGAGAGGAAAGTCCAAGTCTCCATATGAGTTGGGAGCCCCCTCATGACACAGACACCAGGTCCGGCTGGGTCACCCTCCATTATCAACTGAGAGTCCAAGAAAAAGACACTAACAAGTGGAAGGCGAGTATTGAACGGTCGAAATAAACCAAAAAAATTAACTGTATGTTCCAGATATTTACTATTTGCTTGTTCTTTTCAACATTTGGCCAAAAGGCGTTTAGAGATTTTCCAAGCAGCACACAGAATTTGATACATTCAGAGAATAGATAGTGAAAGGGTTCATTGTTGTGTTTTCCAGGAGTACAAGTCAGGTACGCAAACCCAGTTCACACTGTACAGCGTCAATCCTGGGGCGGTGTACAGAGTTCAGGTTCGCTGCAAACTGGACCACGGCTCCTGGAGTGAATGGAGCAACACGACCGACGTGAAAATCCCCGCCAGTAAGTGGATGACGTTCTTTGTCTTTACTGCCAGCTTGTAAAAGTACTGATGTTCCAATATTGTTTTTTTTTTGTTTTGTTTTTTTTAAATTCAGACCTTCAGAAGGAGAAACCCCTCTCGATATTGGTCTTTTCACTCTCTGTTATCCCGCTTCTAGCAGCGACCTGTGTCATTGTCATGAAGAGGAAAAGGTACACGTCACCTGTGACCACATAGAAACCGTTCATGTTCAGACAAGATTCATTTAACTTGCGTTGCTCTTCTGTTTGTTCCTCAGTGTTCAGCTGTGTCTTCTGCCTCCTGTTCCTGGTCCAAAGATAAAAGGGGTGGACATCCAGCATCTCAAGGTTCCACTGAATCTTATATTTCTTGCAAAAATACCGTTTCTGTGACGGTTCTCAGTCATCCGGGTTGGGATAATTTCCAGAGTTACATTGAAGGCATCTGGACTAGCTCTAATCCAAGAAGCTTCTTCGTCATCGTTGTCGTGACGCGTTGAATGAATTTGAACTTTTCCTCTCAGAGAGGACGATCCGAGGATGTTGTCAACGCGCTGATCATCAGCCAGCACTTCCCTCCGATGATGTCCTGCAAGGACCTGATGGAGGATTACCTGCTGGTGTCTGACGACGACGCCCAGAGGAACTCGATTTGTCCGGCTGGTTTGCACGTGGACTTGGGAACGCAGCGTAAGAACTCGCCCCCTCATGAGCATATGTTGGCAAAGGTCCCTGAAGCGGAGGATGAAATGCAAAGGGAGCACGGTGTGTCTCTGCTGAAGCCACCCCAGCAGACTACTGAGGTCACCATGAAAGCCATCAGCAGTTATGTGGACATCCAGATAGGTCCGGACAGCCTTCAGGTCCTGAACCCCGACAGTGCCCCCCTTGACAAGGAGAGAGGCTCCAGGCACATGGAGGACTACTTCGCTGAGGACTACAGTAAAGTGAAAGAGATGAACGGGGACAATATGGTCTTCCTTGAGACACAGAGCGTCTCACTTCCGGACACTTCCTGTGGAGATGACCGTTACACAAACTGCACAAAGCAGAAGCCCAGGAATCCTGCGCTGGAAGGGGGGGTGTGCACACAACTGGTGGATCGTGGATATGTAGCAACGATCTCTGTGCCACCTATAATTTAGAACTGTGTTATGTACTTTTGCCTAGAAATTGTTGCGTAATATTTAAACTTGAATGACATGGTGACTTGTGTCCTACGTGTGTGTTTGGATCTGTGCTTAGTGGATTAGATCTATCACCACAACAGACACAATATCCTAAAGCTCAAAAAGCTCCATGATGAACATCTGAGCTGAACGTTCCCACACTCTGTTGTGGCCATCCAGGTCTTACCTTCTGTCCAAGACCAGCATCCAACGGTGTCTGATAACCTTTACGAAGTCTGCAGACTACTGATCTGTGCCTTAAACGACAACGTACCTATTGCATGAGGTTACAAGAGACGTGTGCTTCTACATCTGCAGCTGACACCAGAACATAAATCTGTCAGATCTGTTTGTTTCAGAGCTTTTGTTTGTTTGTTTCAGAGCTAGTTTAGAACACAGCAGGGGTCTCAGCATCTGCCTTTAGCTGGCTGCTTCATATTGTCTTCCTATTCTGATTTAGATCTGCTTGCTTCTGCAAAGGCCACGTCATTAAAAAAAAAAAAATCAAAACAGTGGGGATGACTCACTGATCTACCTCCTCCTAGAGTAACTACAACAAACAGACGTGTTGAAACCCCATGGGGCCCAGCTCCATCATGTCCACGTGTGTGTTACTGTGTTCCATCAGAAACTAAATAGAAGAACGTAGAAGAAGCATCCCGGAAGTGGTTCTTCTCGCTGCTATGACAGATGCACTCAATTTTCTTTCAGAAGCTGCTACAAACTTGGGAAACTAGATCAAGATACTACACACCATTGATCGTGATTATAAAATATGTAATAGTAATATTAACAATAATATAAACAGTCAGTAGTTTCTTCTGTGATTGTGTTAATTTCCTCTGACTTCATGTTTTGTGTATGTGTGCATCTCTTGGATCATCTATTGAAAGTGCTGCATGAAGTTGAATTTTTTTCAGCAGGTGGTATGTGGAAACTCAACATGTTTTTCTTGACATCTACTGATATTCAGTTGTCTGCTTCAGTTGTCTACTTGCGTCGGTAGCGTCGAATGATTATTTAATGTGCTGGTCATACTGGGTTTCTTTCAGTGAGATCACTCACACTGGCACAAAATATTTGTGACCTTGTAATGTGTGGTGACATACTCAAACGTGACTGCTTTTTGATCACTTTCAATCTTAAATGAAAATAACGGCACATAAACTGTTCCTCTTTTGGACCCCTTGCTGTTATGTTCTGGATAGGTGGAGTGAATGGACCACGAACGATGAACCCTGTCTCAAGAGATATGACTGGAAAATACAGAACTACTACTGAATGTATGTAAAAATAAATCCACTCAAAGAAGAAAACGTTTGATAGACACAGCTGGGAGCTAACGGAGTATTGGCGTATTTTTCCTGTTGGGTGAAGATTTAAAAACTCAGGGCCATGTTCGTATATCCAAGTCCTGGAGAGAGAAGTGGAAGAACTTTGTAATTTTCTAATAGTTGCATTTAGTGCTTTAACTTTTGAAAAACACTCAAATGAGACTTAAAAATGCTCATTTTTGCCTCTGAGCCTCTTACCAGTCCTTCTTATATGTCGAAGCACTGAACACAATATGAAAACTGAAGAATTTAATAAAAACTCTTGACATCTCAATCTCGCACTTTTTACAGTGTTTGTGAAAATAACTTCACCACTGAAAGTAGGCTTGAGTTTTAATCATTTTTACTTTCTCATTTTACCCATGTAACATCAGATCATTTATTGCTTCTTCTACGAGTGATTGTCGTTCAGCTCGGCTGTCGTTTATTCATCTACTACTCCTTGTCTCTGGGAGATAAGACCTGCGATTAACATCGTTTCCTGACATGTTTTACTTAGGCCGCTGGTAGTATGACACACCTCGTGTTTAGTCAAACACATGTGACGACCTAAGGGTCTGTTGTGCTGCAATTAGCAGAAAAATGCAACAGTTAAAAAAAAAATACTTTCAGATGAAAATCAATATGATTTTAAGCAAAACAATATTCAGCAATCATTCTAAAGCATGTCATTAATACCTGACGAAATCCAATGAATGTACAAAAGATTTGTAGGTGTAAATAGGTAAAACATATGTGCAATTGTAACACACAGTAACATTTGAAATGAGGAAAGCTTCATCTGAGTAAAACAAAGAAAAATGTTTCCAATAATACACATTCACAGTCTTGCCTCAAAGTACGTTAGAAAATAAACCACTAATTCACAACCTCAAAATCATATTAGTGCATATCAGTGTAGTCATTCCTCCGAAATACACACAGTTAAACTGGCCCCATCTGATTAAACAACCTAACACAGTTTCCTTATGAAATCACCACTCTGTAATACAAATTCTAATTCATGCACACCCAGCACATCGGTCTTGAGGCGTGTTCACAGGCGTCGTGACTGAAAATTCATATTGTGGGACAGTTTCAAGTGACGACTTTGGTCCTATGAAATCAAATGTAAGTATCCAGGCACACACAGGTTCGCTAAGTGATCTGAAACCAACCTACTCACTTGTGAAATCGACCGTATACAGTCGGATAACACAATAAAAGCCTCCCCCACACCCCTCCCACAATCACGTTTGACCAACATATCATATTCCACAGAGCAACTCGGTTTCTCCCACGCTGGTGATCAGTCAGCGGGTCGAGGTCGCTGCGCTACCGTCAACTCTTCTCGTCTTCGTCAGTATCGTCACAACACTCAGCGTTCAACTGCACGGAGCTCAGCTGTTCCTCAAGTTTCAACAGTTCATGGCTGCACTCATTCGCCCACAGTTTCTTCCACATTTTCACTGGAATAAGAAGACGATTCCATTTGAAAAGTGGAGTCTGTGTCTCTCCTATGAGGCTGAAGTGGATTCAGATGAACAATGACTTACTGTAGTCCGGTTCCTCTGGCTGTGTGGTGTCACCGACGTGCTCCGGCGCCCCGGACAGGCCCAGTTTGTTTATCTGCAGCTCCTCCGCATCTGCCGCCTGCTCTTCCTCCGTCTCGTCCGTCTGCTCCAGGCTGGACATCATCACCTCATACGCTCTCCTGGCCTCAGACGACAACTCGATCATCTTATGGTAGTGGTCCTGTGAGGGCAGGGAGCACACCGTTTCTATGGCGACATCTTATCTTTTCACCCCGGGCATCAACCAGTGGATGAGCTCCGTGACTAAATGTACACACGAAAGACACGACTACTTCTTGAATCCACTGGTCAAAAAGCCAAAGGTTAAACCTGTGTCTCAGGAACACAAACCTCACCTGTGCGCCGTCGTAGTTGAAGATGCCCACCAGGCTGACCGGCACCATCTTGTTAACGCAGCGACCTAAAGCCTTGCGGGAGAGGGCAAAGATGAACGGCACCCCTTGTTCACGACAAGTGTCAATGATGGCGTGAAGAGCTTCATCCAGACCTCCTGGAAAAGACAGGTTGTTACACACGTGTGTAGTTCCATGTGTGTTGAACACAGTGTGTGTGTGTTGAACGCGTAGCTCTGTAAAGATGAACATGACTGTCCAGTAGACGTCAATGTTCCTGACCCTGAAAGGAGATCTTTGGTTTTGTGAGGGACTCTACCTTTGGCCTGAACGCGCTCACAGTTGGGTGAGATGATGACACACTTGACCTTCCTGAGTTTGAGGTGCTTCAGGACCTCTCGGAGGCCCATCACAATCCTCCTCTTCATGCGAGCCTTCATGGGGTCCTTCTGGTACAGGCGGTCCTGAAAACGAACCAGCTCCTTTAACAGCGCTGTCGCACACTGGTCCACGTCTTTGCTCAGCATCTGGCTACAATACCTGACAACAACAACAACAACAACACACACAAATTTCAACGGGCTGTTGAAGTTCGTACTGAACACACGGACACCATCCCTGCTGAGATCTGTGAGGAGGTGTGACGGACACGTACTCTCTGAACTTTCTGCTGTGGACTTTCGGTCGATCCGTGCTGAGGGTTCCGACTGGTGGCGTGTGCTGCTCTACGTCCTCCGTCGTATCAGGCTCCACGTCTCCCCCGCTCACATCTTCGTGTAATTGGCGCTGGTCGTCACTTCCCGCGACGGGACGGATGTCGTCGTCATCTGAGGACAAAAACACAGTTACGGTGCAGTAGACAGGGACCCAGATTAAAAAAACCCAAAACAAAAACGTTCTTTCCCACGTTCGCTCTGACCTGCTGGATCAGTGTCCAACTGGGTTTCTGTGGAAAGCGTGGGTTCGTTTTCAGGTAACAGGCCTCTCTCCTCCAGCAAACGCCGCTGTTTCCTCTCCTCTCTTTCTTTCAAGATGACCTGAAACAAACCCTGGTGAGATTGCGGCCATGTCCACACGAAGATGAGTTCAGGTGACTCCACAAAGGTTTGTTATCGTATGAACCGGTGTTTTGGAGCCTGAATCATTTTTCCCAGAGTCCCAGAGTCCCAGAGTGAACAAATGTGTCTGCGTATGTACGACCTAGCTGCATCTTTCCTGAGACAATGACATCGTAGCTCCACCCCCTCCCTCATGGCTCACTCTGCCAGAAGCTGCTAGATGGGATGTGAGTTTTGTGCACCACCTACAGGCCTGGAGTATGTACTACAGCATGTTCACTGGATTTATGGAAAAAGGTTTGTAAAACTATTCCGGTTCTGTCTGTGTGGACACAGACTGAAATGCTCCAAAACATGTAAACGTGCATTGGCTGCAGAGGGGGAGGTTACCTTCTTCAGAGGGGTGGGCTTCTTGGCTTTGGGCACCTCTCTCTGTTTGCCTTTCTTCACCAAAGGGCTGGTGGAGTCCAGGGGATTGTGTGCGATTTTCTCCTGCTGCCAGGGTGGCTTCTTCTGAGGTGCCGGCTGCTTCTGGACGACGGGCAGCCCTCCACAAACTACAGACGACAGACACTCTGGAGCCGTCATGACACCTGCGCTGACAGACGCAGGACGTCACTCACCTGAGACGACCGGCTTGGTGTCCTGTCCGGCTTTCTGAGACTGGTGCCTCTTCTCAAGGACGGCCAGCATGTTCCCAATGTCCAGCTGAACAGGAGCTTTACTTTTCTTTCCTGAGATCTTCTCAGCTTTCTAGAAGTCATTAGACCAAGGACGACAGTGTTTTTTTTCCCATCTCCACAAAGTTCCACCCATTCAGTGACTAAAACACAAACCTGTCCCTTCTTCGTCGTCTCTGAGGGACTTTTTGCCGCAGCTTTTTCCTTGCTTGCCTCGGACTGATGGTGGGTGCCATCTCTTTGGTTTTCCTTCAATCAATAAAAGCTTAATTTATTCACAAGGTCAACATGTATATAAGCTTCTGCGCTGCACTGCTAACATCAGAACATTAGGACTTCATGATGAAACATCATCTGAAGCTGGCTGTCGGCACACACATCCACCATGCCTGGTGACAATCAGCCTGGCTTCGGGACAATCCGTGCTCCCATCGAGCAGCTGAGGAAATGAAATAAGTCTCTCTACTGTACCTCATTGCATAGTTTTGCTCCACTGTGACGAGGGGTCAATCTCTCTGTCCCGGTCAAAGCAGGAGTCAAGCCTGGAAACTCCTCCTCATCCTGGAGAGGAGCAAATCAAATCTTCCATCCAGCAGAAGTTTGTATGTTGCTGTTTTGATTTTTTTTCGTCTACCTCAAACCTCGGAGGCTCCTGATGAACCAATGACTCCTCTGTCTCTGATTCCACGTGTTCACTTGCACCTTTAGCTTTCTTTCTCTTTTTCTTTCGTTTTTTCTTCCCCATGGCTCCATCTTCCTGCAGAGCCGGCATTTCCTCCACCTGAAAAGATCGAACGTGAAGGCCCGACGTTTACATTCAAATGCATTTGGGACTCATCAGCTATGAATTAAAGGTAAAATTAAATGTTTTAACAACCCAGATTTGTTTCTAGTTTCATACATGAATCAAAAGTCCACGGAAATAAACACTCAGTGCTAAATGAACAACATTATTTTTACCATAGCTGACTTATGTTACTCTTTGCGTGTGTGTGTGTGTGTTGTACTGACCTGCATGTGGTCGCTGTCTGTCTTCTCTTTAGGGACTGGTTTTCGTGGGGGCTGAGAGGCAATGTTTGCCCAGGAACTGGCCACAATCGGACCTTAAATCAAAAGATCGATTAGAGATGCTGTGTATTTCCTTGTAGAGCAACTTTGAGGGTTTCTAACCCACCTGGTGAGACGGCGGCGTTTCCTTTAACATGAGGCAACGTCGGGGATTCCTTCCTGACAGTCTGATTGATTACAGTGACAAATGATGAAACGGTTTGTGACGCAGATGGGTTCAAGCGTTCACCACGAACATGCGTGTTCTGATACTTCCGACAACTCACCTTTCTGGGAGAGGCTGAATTTGGACTGTGAGGTTTTACCGATGTAACATTCGGGCCCCAGCGCGGTTTCTGAACGTGTGGACTCCCCGATTTGTCCGGCGCGACAACGGCTAATTCTGGGAAATCCGCCATTTTCACTTCAAATGGAGCCAAGTTCATCTGTACTGGATTTGACCTCCCGGCTGAGTCTGGGGCAGATCGAACACTTCTATGTGCTGTGGATCCATTACAAACAGAAGTTATTCAAATGATCTCTTTGGATACCATGGATCATTCACCACTTCTGTGTGCATGCATTGAATTCTCGTGTGTGATCCCACCTTGCGTATGAGAGTCGTCGTACTTTTTCTGCGTCTAAGGACATGAATGAAAATGTTGAGGAATGAATTTCACACAACAGACATTTGGTTTTACGTAGAGACCTCTTTACGAGACCGAAAACCAACCTTAGCTCGTGGACCCCGCACAGACCGTTCTCTCTGCAGGAAATCATCGCTGGTCTCTCTGGTTTTGCGGCTGCTGTTGTAGCCAGGACTTCTTGGCACACCACTCTTTTCTGCTGCAATTCCATTAATGTTTGATAGATTCTGCTTCCTGTAGAAAGTTCAAACGTTGTAACAGATAAAGGACTCATTTGGGTCATGTGATTAGGACACCTCCATTCAGACAGAAACGGATGCAAATGTCCACATACCCTGCTGAAGTCTGCCTGGACACGCAGGGGTTTGGTAACACCGGTGGAGGTGATGAGGAGCCAACAGACTGGTTCCTCTGTCGACTCTGACGCTGATGATGGAAACACTGGTCAGCAGACGTCACTTTGCTTTCCTGCGAAAGTAAACATAGTCTGTTGTGAAACACGACCTTTGACAGTCACAATTAGAGCCTGACAAGCCCCTCGTCACCACTTTCCCATTCATATTTAACGGCATTTTCTACACGTGTTGAACACAACTCAGCTTCTTGTTCTGACTGAGCTGGAGACAACGTTATGACCTGAGTACCACATCGGAATACAGCCACATGTTCGCAACTTTACAGACACATTTTTCAAAGAAAAAGTCGTGCAGAACGTCCCACCCCCAAACGCTCCTTTGTGTCGTAACAACAACTGTTACCAAATCTGTATTCGGCTTTAGCTTGCTAAAGTTGGCAGCTAATGCCGCATTAGTGTGGATCTGCTAGCTAACATTAGCACGCTAGCCAGCTAAAAAAAAACGTGATTTTGATCGAGTACCTTCTCCATCTTCAAGTTCTCCTCAGTGCAGTCACATAGTTCAATGTCCACTCGGGGTTCCATGTGTTGTCATTTTTCCTGTAACAACGGCTGTGCATTTATATGCGCCAGCAATGAGTCGGTGAATGAGCAACCTGTTTGATAGGCTAGCAAAGCAGCGAGTTGAAGCTGACTGACACTGGCTGTTGTTTACATCGTGAGCGCGGCGAACAGCGACACCAAGTGGCGCCTCAGCATATCACACACAGTATGACCTGAAAAGGAACGAAATGAAAAAAGTTCTATGTCGGAATGTTTGGACACAGACTACTTTAGTGACATTGTTCTTCAAAGCAGCAGAAGCAGACGGAAAATTTCCCCTTTCAATATTTCCATATTAATAACTGAAAAAAACTGCATCATATTTATAAGTGATATTTTACACAAATCATTTTCTAAAAAGAGGTAAGAATAAAGTAGCATATAAAAGTAAATTACTAATTGTTGTGTACTGAAGACAGAAAACAATACTGGCATACCATACTTGATGTGAATAGTCCACACATCACACTCGATTTGAACCCACAACCTTTTAAAGACGAAGGATCCAAGGCCCAGGAGGTCCAGCTTGTTGGTCGGCTGTGCATCTGCTGAAGTTAAATCTTAACAGCGGCTTCCACTATACTTACAGCAGGACATATAGACATGACCATAATAGCTTGTTTGTGTATTTCTTTTAATTACAAAAAAGAGAATATTAAAAGTTTAAAGTTGTTTATAATAAATGATTTCTCCCACACGATAAAAATGGACTGATAAAATGCTGCAGTATAAAGGCATAATTAGTATGTGATTTAAGATCCACCGTCACACAGTAGGAATCTCTTCTTTGGCTTGTGCATTATCATCTCGCACCACTTTGTGTCAAATGATGACTCTTGGTGCAGGAAACTCCTCATTGATTTGAGAGTTCAGTGCTTGCCTTCCCAGCACATGTAAACATTCTGACATCCAGTAAAACCAGCAAACAGAGCGCCTCTGCATTCAGAGTCTTTTGATTGAGCTCTTTTTGTCTTCGTATCCCTCATTCCTCCTTCAGTCGTCTGGCCCTGCCCAGTAAAGCCAGCGGTAAAATGAAACAGCCTGACGTGAGGAGGAAGCAGGTCTGTGCTCCGGCTATCCAGTAAACTGCAAACACAAAGGTTCAGGTGAATACAAAGCACCAAATGTGTCATTACATGAAATGCTATTTCCTGAAGTACTGTCACATTTGCCATGAATACATCATCTTCGTAATGTGATTTCTTACTTACCGGAGGACGACACAACTGGTCCCAGTGCTCTGGCCAGGGCGCCTAAACTACGCAAGATCCCCATCACTGTGCCCTTCTGCTTGGCTGAGCCTGGAGGAACGTTGGTGGTGAGAAAAAAAAAAAATCAGCAAATTTTGGTATAATGAGTACGGTTTGAGAGCACCTGTGGGTGGCTCACCGTGGTCTGAGACAAGTGTCGACAGGCACGGAACCACAACTGCAGCCGCTGTGAGGACAGGAGAGACGTCCAGCGTCAGCACAGAATAAACTGTGACTTAAGACACGTCAAGAATGTGATTGTCACAGTGATAAACATCTGCTTGGATCAGCAATTATGATGTAAAAATGTAATGCATTTACAGGACTCACCAAAGGAATATAGAGCCAAACCGATGTAAAGCATTGTTGTGTTCCATGACATCCCAACAAGAATAAAGGCTGGGATCAAAGTTATGATTGCCTGCAAATCAGAGACACTATCCATTTTTTTCTGCACTTTTCCCTCTTGAATTCTTTAATACCACAGTGAAACATAAAACACTATTAGACCAGTTACACAGAAGTAAAAAATATTCAACAAAACAGCCTTTAATACGTTTGATGTGCATTAATTCGTGAATATGTCTTATCATATTTTTATCAGCCCAGTCCACCACTAATATACTTGAAAACTGATGTGTTCTGCACCTGTATATGCTGTATAACACTGATACCAGATTAAATAAAAAAAGAGAGAGAATCAAAATAAATAGAAAATGATACAACTTTTCAATGCCTTTCTTTGGATGTGGTAATGTCCATGGACGTTGTGAAGTGGTGCGTCACATCATACAGATACTCGTACCGTGCGAACAGCTTTAACGTGCTGCCCAGGTTTGATCCTGCGAGCGTATCCCCCCTGGATCGAAGCCATGACGATCCCAATGAAGAAGAACATCTTTCCCTGCTGCATGCTGTTAAGGATCCAAACACTAGTAAATCCAAGCAGTGCATTCCACGTGTCTAGACAGCAGTTCATTCGTTTAAAATGATCTCATACCTGGTAAAGTGGAAGCGTTGGTGAGTGAGAAAACTCAGCGTGAACTCCAGACCCGAGAACAGGAAGAGGTAGCAGAAGTAAACCAGGCCCAACATTTTCAGTTTCTGCATTCCTGGAGAGACGTCTTTCATCAGTGTGCTGAACTATTTCAGAAATGGGTCAAAAGGGTGTAAACCTTTTCTGCACCGAGCAATCCAGTACGTACAGTACTCACTTTCTTTTGAAGGTGGATCTTCTGTTCTGGTAACAGCTGAAAACTCGAACAAAGCTAATGGGTTCAGGAGGTCCGAGGAGTCCCCAAAGCCAGAACGTGAAGCCTAGATGCAAAGGAAAAGTTTTTGTTTTCATGAATAATTCTAAATATGTTGATTTTATTTATTGTGATCATGGGAGTTATTATTATCAGTAGTTTGTGACCTTGTCATCCTTTGCCAAAGTTTCCGGCAGCATGAGCCAAATAAAGAGCAGATCAGCGACACTGAAGGCCAAAGCAATCAGAGCTGGAGTTTGGTAGAAGACATTTCCAGATGTTCTGCAGCTGATGGCGAAGTAAGCACCCATCAGCGGCCCGATGGTGAAGCCCAGGGAGAAGGCGATGCCAATCATGGCCTGTTTGAGGGACAAAAGGTCAAAAGGTGTTGAAAGGTCACATGGAAGTTGACAGTTAGTCTAAGCTCTGATCAAATGACTGATGTGACTAGATATAACTGAACGTCACTCTCTATGTGTTCTGCTTCACTGGCTATTTCCCATATCAAAAAAAAAAAAAAAAAAAAAAGTCTGCTCATGGCCAAAGAAAGCCGTGCCAGCTGCCTACCATTCCTCGGTTCCGTGCGTTTTGACAAGGCAAGTCGGCCATGATGGCAGTGCAGAGGCTGACGTTTCCCTTACAAATGCCCCCGATTATTCGAAACAAAAGGAACATGCTGAAACTCCGGGAAACAGCCCAGACAGCGTAGGACGTCATCAGTCCGACCTGAAAGACAATTAGAACCTAATTAGAACCAAGTCGATGAATCAACAACCATGATCACATTGTTGCTCTGCTCCAGCACGGGAAAGAATACAAACCTTTGGAGACACATCACACGTCTCTTCCTCTTATATTCTCATTCACAAACAATACGTATGTATTAAAAAAGAAAAAAGAATGTATGACTGAATGTATTATACAGTCAGGTATTATACCGGTAGCCGAAGTACAGTTAATAGTTCCTAGGAAAACAAATGGGGCTGCTCACAGTGACGAGGAGGAGCAGGGGTCGTCTGCCAAATCGGTCTGACAGAGCTCCGGTCAGAGGGGACGACAGAAACTGCAGCAGAGAAAACAGCGATCCAATCAGACCTGAAACGAAACCAAGGATGTTCCACTTTGTTTCTTTTGAAAAAACATTTGGATTTATCGTAATGCCATGAAAAGTTTGTTTCAGGTGTTTTACAACAGCCTGATCTTATTTAGTCCATATTTACTTTGCTGTTTGGAGCCTCTGTGATGAACTGCCCTTTTTACAATCAAACCTAAAACTGGATCATACGCCATTTTTCATGCGAGACGTCCCACATACCTCCAAAAAGAACAGTGTTGTACTTCTTTTCCATGGGAATCCCAACTGCCCCCCTGAACCAGTCCACAACGCTCTGCAGGGACTGATACACCACATCCTGACAATACGTGAAAGCACAGAAAATGTAAACGCCACTCAACACAGACGCATGAGTCAGCAGACAAACTCATGACGTTAGTTAGATCTGGTTTTGATGGGATACGTTCACGCTGCATCAAATTCTGCTCAATTGTCCTAATTTGTTTTTTTCTCATTTTGTTTTACCAAGCTCTATGTTTGGAAATGTTCTAAATATGTTTGAGGACTGTGGTCGACTGCTGAGCACCACGCTGCATTGTGGAGTCATGTCAATGTGACAGGAAGTTCATTATTGAAGTCTGACCCCAGTTTGTGCATAGTGGTCCAGAAGGGAGGGCAGGAGAGGTAAGATGAGAGTGAACCCCAGCAGGTCCAGCAGCAGGATGACAAACACTATGTTGATGACTCTGGATGAGAAAGAGCCGCCGTCTTCTGCTGATTTATTTACAGCCGACATCTCACTCAGAGAGCACAGAATCTGGAAAAAAACACAACAAACAAACAAAAAAAAGTTACAGAACAAATGATAGAAGCAGAAGCAGAAGCAGGAAATGTCTTTCTTTGGCTCTCAGGCTTACAATTTCTTTCCTCAGTAAAAATGATCACAAATTAGTTATTGGTACTGAAGATCACAAGAAAGATAAATCGAATTTTCGAATTTCTGAAGCAATTGTAAGAGTTGTTTCCCTGAAAGCACCATTGGAAGTCTTCCATAAACATATGAGATAGCTGATGAGGAACTATTAATAACTGATGTTTCGGCTCTAATCTCATTTACAAGGTGAAAACTTCAGTTCCATGTATAAGCGAGTCTAATTGTAGTCGATTAAGTCGATTCTTCACAGTAAAGTTGCAGTTCGTCGTTTTTCCTTCTCCCCCTCCACCAGGAAATAAACGTCTGGAGGAGGAAACAACTCTAGAAAAAATCTCACATCCAGATTCCTTTCAGTTTATGTAGGTAATCGTGTTGAAATACATCAATATATGAAATCACAATAAACTGACAAATCCTACTACATAATAATGCATTCAGTTGAGTCCTCGGTCGAATCGATCAATACTACTGAGCAGCATCCCTCCGCTTTAACCGAACTGACATCGGAATAGTTTCCACACTTACCGATGTTACCGAAAGTCCTGAAGGAAAAGCTGAGATGATCGTGGACCGTGGCAGCTCTCATCAGTCCACTGTGACCACTCGACTCCAGGAAGCAGAGCCTCTTTCTTTGGGTGACAGGAATGTGTCGTCATGCGGCTTTCAAGTGAATCACGTAAACTTCCATTTCTCTATGGATCGGTCGGTCCACATTCAAATACAGTATTTACGGCACTCAATTTCCCCCCCCCACTGAAAACGCAGTGATTCCTAACTTACATTTTCAAGCTAACACTCACTTAAAGACCCATTGTTTAAAAATACTGCTAATTCATCACCGCCAGTCAGACTACCCTTCTGAGCCCGAAATTCACTTTCCAAAGAAAACCTGCAAATGAATATTAAACCAGATACAAAGGATAATTTTCAGGAAGACATAGATGTGATTAGTCCTATATAGTTTTATAGAACGTAGAAAATGTTTGTTTATGTAGAAAACCTCTTATTTAAGAAATACATTCAGATGTGGGAGTTTATTCAAACTTTATTTACACATATATCGAATGACAAAAAGTTTAAAAAAAGTTTTAAAAAATGTTCGGTGTTACTCACATAAAGATAAAACTAAAGTTAATACGTATATATTGTTTGAAACAGCTGCATATTCAACAGCCAGAAATATGTGTGAAATTACAGCACTTGAAGGCAGCATTTCAGTAAGGAGGTTTTTTCAGTTGTTGGTATTCCAACTGGATCATAAAAAGGTAGTTTTACAGCAGTAACGATTTATTCTCCCAGATGAACTTAAAAAAAAAAGTGTGTCAGTCTTCAATAAGCTCTTTCTGTATTTGTTGCAACAAATAAATATAAAATTGTGACATGTGTATATACAAAAGGCCTCTTTGATTCTCTAGGGAGTATATGTCTCCTCACAGAAATCCACAGTGACATCTGCCATCTGTGAGCTTGAGTAGTGTTACATTCCATGTCGAACGATGTGACGCTCCAGTGCAGAGCTGCTCGGGAGGTTTCGTCCACATAAGTCACATGTGAACACCTTCTCTGCATCTGTCCCGTCCACTGTCGTGAGTTCATCTGAAAAACAGCACCAAGGAGCTTTTTTTGAATTTAAAAACCTTTAGAGTGTACATTTTCAGCAGGATGTTGTTACCTGCGGCCCTTCACAAACGCATCACAGGGTGCACTCACCACAAACTTTCAGTGAAAAAAAATGTTTTCCTGGCCAAACATGCTCAATCTAAGTGTTGTTTAATGAACCTCACAGGCAGCTTTGAAGTGAAGTGAGGTAAAAACTAGAAAACATGAAAATGAAATACCCATCATCTCTCTCTCTCTGTTGTTCTTCTGACGAACTGTGAACATCTTCGTTTCTTACCTTTCAGCACATGTAGGCTTTCAGTTTTCTTTGTCCCACATCCCTTGTCGTGAGTCCTGATGTCCATTTCCAGTTTGTGATTCTTCTGTGGAACCTCCCAATCAATGTCCGTCTTCACCTTAACCACTGGAACCTGAACAGCTGCTCTATGCACCCGGTGGATGGCGCTGTCGTCCAGTTTTAGGATGTTTTGCAATATTTCATCTTCTACCTTCACCTCCAACGAACTTCTCTCAGGCCTGTTCTTGTGGCTTCTCCCACCCATTTCTGCCGCTTCCTCTTTCTCTTCTTTCACCATTATTCGGCTTCCTGCAGAGTCTCCGAGGTGATTTGCATCCTTTTGCTTCTCCTCCTCTGAAACGTCACAATCCTCGCTTTGGCGATCTGACTCGTTCCCCTCTTCAACGTCTGTCAAGAACGTCCTCTGCTCCTGCTGCTCAGATGTCTCACGCACTGGAGCGTTTCTACTCGTCGGCTCAAGATCGAACGTCTTTGCGTTGCTTCCTCTGTTCTCTTTGCTACCATCCATACCTCGCATCTGACTCGAGTCGTCGTTTGAAAAGCTCAACCTAACTTGTGGAACTTCTGCAGATTCCTCCATTTCAACATCATCGCTGTCGCGGGGAAACAACGATTCCTCGTCTTCTTCTGGCACTCTGACAGACATTGAGTCGAGCTGATCAAGGCTGACCTGACCCACGAGCTCATGGTTCCTCACAATCTGAGAGGAGAAATCCACGCGAGCATGAAGGAGTAGATGTGCACATTAGTAAATAGTGAGTGTTGTCAGTTCTTAGCAGTTCATAGACGGACTGAGGGAGAACTACTCACCTGATGTTTATCACACAGGTGTCTCTCCAGGTCGCACAGCTGAGTGCAGTCAAAGAAGCACAGACGGCACTTGTACGGTTTGATGTCCTCGTGCTTCCTCATGTGCAAATGCAGGTTTTCTGCACTGGCACTGGTAAAAGTGCACTTGTGACAGCGGAAGACGATGCCACGCAGGTATCGTGACAGCTTCGGCCGCCGCAGCTCTATTGGCACGACGCGTTCCTCTGCCAAACAAGACAGACGAGATGAGAACACCAACGGGGGGG
>CAAKHB010003899.1:80008-92398 GCA_901007665.1 Aeoliscus strigatus
GGGTGGGGTGAGGGGGGGGGGGGGGGGGGGGGGGGGGGGGGGGGGTGGGCGGGGTGGGGGGGGGGGGGGGGGGGGGGGGGGGGGGGGGGGGGGTGGGGGGGGTTGTGGGGGGGGGGGGGGGGGGGGGGGGTGTGGGGGGGGGGGGGGGGACACACTGGATCCCGTCCAGTGTTTGGAAACATACCACGATGCAAGATGATATGATCAATCATGCTGTTCTTGTTCTTGGTCTGGTAGAGGCAGAAGGGACAGCGAAGGTCCCTCTGATCAGGAGGTTCAGACTGGGAGGTAGAATGTCCTGTCTCCATGTGCATGTCCAAACTTTTCCTAAAATCAAAGAACCAGTGAGAAAAAACGACTGACACTTTTAAAATCACCACACAGAGTCATTGTGAACATACATCGACAGTCCCCAAAAACACACACACAATTGTACCTCAAGTAAATCCATTAGTTGAATGTCCTGACTCAGCTACAAACACAACTGACCTACCTGACAGTACACGTACAGGTCAGATGTGACGGTGCTGGATGAAACTTACCGTGAGCCGGTAAAAAAGTTGCAGTCCTTGCACCTGATTATCTTCTTTCCATGGCGACTCATGTAGTGTCGGCGCATTCTGGACAGGTGTTCGGTGCTGAAGTTACACTGCTCACAGTGAAGCAGACTGCTGTCAGACATCTTGGCTTCTAGCATGACTGCTTTCGACGAGGCGCTGGTTTGAGCAATCGAACAGATGTGGTTCAACTGTCGCTGCACATTGGGGGGCTCCGAGTACAGCAACTCTGTAAGCGTACAACATGATATGAACAGTTAGCAGTGCAGAGACGTGTATATTGTTTAACTTAGTACGACGTATATAATGTGTCGTAAGAACAGTGAGAAGGAAAACTTGCTTTCGTTTGTTTCGGGTTCTTCATCAGATCCGTTGAAGCTGGTGCACGTGCTGGGTGACTTGGGTGGTTCCTCCTCAGACCCCTGAGACTTCACCTCATCCTGGTCCTCAGTCTTGGTGGCATTTATGACATCTGAGAAACATGAAACGAAAAACATTTGAAATATGAAGAAAAGTGTTGAGTAAACAGTGTAGTAGATCAAAGACTACACATGTTCAATGCCCATCACAAATGTTATACGTATAGTTCTGTTTGTACATAGTAGTCACAGCAGATGTTCCGCATGATGTGCAGACCTACGTATGTTCACAGCCACTGCTTAACAAGTATGGGTCACTTACCTCGATGTTTCTTCATGAAATGAGTCTTCATCAGGACCTGAAAAGGTGTCCGATAGAGGCAGATTGAACACTGGAAAGGCTTCGTAGTCCAGGATTTGTAGATGACATATTTGTTCAGGCTGCTGAGAGATTAACAATAAATATGATCAGTGTGGTGCAGTTATAACCATAGTGTGTTTATCTTAACATCGTTTATAATGTCGGCTCTTCTTACCTCTGTATCTTTACACTGGTAGGCCGGTTGTTCTGCTTCTTCATGGCTGCCATGGCCAAATGGCTGCGTTCATGAGAGCGCAGCCCTTTTAGCCACCTGAACGTCCGAGAACACAGTTTGCAGACGTGTTTTTTTTCTGAGTCCAACGCCGGTGGCTCCTGATCGGAGGATTCCTCTGCAGTTGCCAACGCAGGGAGCTCAGCTCGCTCACAGGCCTGAAAATAAAACACAGCAATGCTCAACAGATCAGAAACGTCAAATGAACCAGAACAAACCACAAAGAGAGTCGACTGACCTCAGGGGACTCGGCGTTTGGGGTTGTTGTGATGTCAAATGATGGCTCGGTGTTTCTTGCCGCAGCCTCCCTCTTATTCCTCTCTGTGTGGCGATCCAGGTGGCCGCAGAGCATTTTAATGCCGTTCAACTGTTTCATGCAGTGGCCACATTTGTAAACCCCCGTTTGCCGTGCAGATCTCGGATACAACACGATGAAGTCCAGACAGCTGTGAGAGCTACTATAATGGGCAATAAGCTCCTGGGACGATGCGAAGAATAGGTTGGGACACCTTTTACACATCACTTGCTCATTGTCCGCCGCCATCATGAGGAATCTGGAATTCCTACGTTTATTGTACTTCTGCAACATTTTGCATGTGGTAAACGAATCGTACTTGTGGGCATTTTTGTAGTGGCACGACAGGTACTTTCGGCACGACCCGACATAGCTACAAATGTCGCATTTGTACGGCGAATCCGTGTTTTTGCCTGAAAGGACCTCAGAGGTGTTTTCTGGTGCAAGGTCTGCAGATAGTGGTGGTGACCTCTTGTGGTTCTGCTGGTGCACACCAGCCAGGTGTTTCAGGAGAGCTGCCTTTCCGTGTTTTTTAGTATAATGGGCCACAAGTTGGTTTCGACTCAGGGCTGAGTAAGAGCACAGGGTGCATCTGTGCATGCCATCACGGTTCGCTGCAGTTTGAAACTTCCTTCGGGAAATGTTCGAGCGGTGACTGAGGGCGACACGTGACGTTTCGTGATCAACAGAGGCAGCCCGGGCCTGAGCGTCCTGGGAGTCGTCATCCTCAGATAAAGATTCATTTTCATCTGTCTCTGCAGAGAGCTGGCCATGGACTTTCTCACAGTGGATTTTCAGTCGAGTTAGCGAGGGATGAATTTGCGGACATTTGTGACACACGTACCCTCTTTCGTTAGAGCCTTTCCCCAGCGTGCACCTCACCATGTCGGATAGAAGTATTTCACCCGTTGGAAGCTCCTCGGCCCTAGCTAAGAAGTCTGGATGCTTCATCTGACAGTGAGTGAGCACCCCATGGGGGCGAGTGTTCACATAGCAACATTTGGGACACTTGTAGACAGAGATTTTGTCGGTGCTAGAGTCTGATGTGCCTCCTGCTTCTTGATTCAAAGGACTGCCTGGACGTTGTCCTGGTTCGAAGTATTTCAATAAGGCTTGTTTCCCATGTTTCTTCAAATAATGCAATTCAAGACGCTTTTTTATGAAGTAGGAATGTGAACACAGGCCACACTTGTACGGACAGTCACGACTTCTGGATCTCTGCCTGTGCTTCAGGCGCAAATGCTGAACCAACGCAGTTGTTGTGCTGCAGCTGTAGCTGCACTGCTGGCACTTGATCAGTGTGTATTTCTTCTTGTATCCCTGAGTTTTCTGGGCCCTCAATAGTATTTTCTTCGTGGCCAAAGATTTGGGTGAATTTGGCAGAGTTTCATTATGGTCCTTCTCACAGTGCATGCTCAGCTTCTTCATCGTTGCACACATCTGTGGACAGGTCTGACACATGTAGCCTCGGAATATCTGCATGTTCCACGACTGTCCTCTTTTCCAGTGCTGAAAATGTTGGACGTTCACGTCAAGACTGTCTACCTTGGCTGCACGGGATGGATGTTTCATCTGGCAGTGAGTGAGAACGCCTTGATAGTTCTCGTTCACGTAGGTGCAATACGGACACCGAAAGACTTGGATCTCTCCTTCCTGCTCAGCTGCAGAGTTTACGTGCTTCATTTCCAGGTGAGCTTTCAGGTCCTGCTCCGTGATAAAACCTGCGGGACAGTGAGGGCACAAGGTCGCTGCGGAAGTTGCCGCCACATCATCCGATAACTTCTCAAATTCAACAGGAGCTTGGTAGGCGTCACATGACCCCAGATCGCAGCCGTAGTCTTCTCTGTGCTTGTTTACGCTGGGCTTTCTTCTGCTGCTGACATCTGGGACTGAGCCGTCCTCCTTCACAGACCAAGGATGGACCGCACGGTAGTGGTCGGTCATATCTGACACAGTCCCGCATTTAAATGAACACGCTCTACAGGAATACCTCTTGGTTTCACTCTGTCCAGACCACTGAGATTGTAAGGACTCATCAGTGCCATCATCACCATTAACAACTCCTCTGTACTTCGCTTTAAGTAGCTCAGGGCTTAGCTTCCTTCCCGGGTGACGTTTTTGGAAGTGTTTGTACATCACGTCTGCATCACTGTGAGAAAAGCTGCACACATCACAATTATAATCAGGCAGTAGATTTCCATCATCTGTATCTGAGGGCTGGGCTTTGTGGATATTTAACACATGTCTCCTCATGTGAGACTTAGTTTGAGTGCTGTATGTGCATATGTGGCACTGAAGGGTCTGAGGGTGCTTTTGTTCTTCTTTCGCTGAGGACAATTTTCCAGGATTCTTTGCTGCTTTCCTTTCATTTCCTGTGTAGCCAACAGTGACATCTTCCGTTGGTTTTGGACCCAACGCCTGTATCTGTTCCAGGACCATAACTGTATATATACCTACTTGCTTTGTGTTAAACTCAAATCCACGATGTTGTTTGTAGTAATGTTTCACGACCATGCCCACAACACGATGGCGATAGTTGCAAAAGTGGCAGAAAAACATTTCTTCATCACCGTCGTTCAGAAGGGGAAGTGGCAGACCAGTTGAGTTGGCCAACCTCTCTGGCTGACATTTGGATTTTACAATCTGATCACGAATCAAAGCTGTATATTCAAGAACTAATTCTTTCGAGGTCTGAAGGTCTGGATGAATGATCTGATGGTGAAGTAGCCCTCTAAGTGATGGACTTGCATAGTTGCATGCTTGGCAGTAAAACAAGTTCTTTGCATCCGCGTAAGCATTTTGTTTTTCACCGCTTTCCTCGACTTTACCAGATTTAGAATCTTCACACTCAGAAAACAGGGATGTCTCACTTGCTGAGGCCTCAGCTTCACTTGGACATCCCTTGTTCTGCAGCTTAGCACTGTATTTTATTATGTCCTCAATGCCCATTCCGGTATTTGCATGTTTGATGTTGCCATGATTAACCACGCTGTTTACATTGGTGCTTGAAAAACGGCAGAACTGGCAGTAAAACTCTGTGATTGGTGGAAAGGGAGTGTCCAGTTCATCTGACATTTCACAATTTTGTCCAACAGTTGATCCCTCTTGTCTGTCCTCTGCACATTCTGGTTTCTTGCTTTTGGGAGACATCGAAGGACTTGCCGAAGCTTGGGGAACGTGCTTGGGATCCTTTAAAAACAACGAAATTTTCTCTAAGGTCTTCACTTTGTCTTCATTTTTCTTCTCAGGTGTAGATCTGTGTATTGTTGTCACCGAGGTTGGAATCGCTGGCATCTTGTCCAGCGTACCAGACTCAAGAGCGGCCGACTGTTTTATAGTGTCGATTGTGACCGATTCTTCTGGGTGGCTTTTTTGGTAATGAACATGCATGACGACAACTGACTTGTGACTAAAAGGGCACTTGTTGCATTGATACAAGGACACGTTGGCACCTGCTTTTGAAATGGAATGTTGTACTGAGGCTGCATTTCTCAGCTCTTCTGGTCTTTCCAAAGTCTTTTCACTGGTCGTGCCCTTCAACGAACCTTCTTGGCATCCAGTCAGCAAATATCTGCAGTACATCAACGTACTGGCCACTTTATGTGCTGGGTGCTTTTCCCTGTAGTGTTCTTTCAAGGCGTTCGATACTTTGCTGGTAAATGGACATACGAAGCATTTGAAATCCAACCTCAGCTCACTTAGCTGCAGTGAGAATATATCTGGGGTGTCCGCGTGATTTTCCTTGTGGTGTCTTGTGAGGTCAGCTAATCTGGAAAACTCCACGGGACACACGAGGCATCGGAAAGTAGCGCTCTCATCATCTGGATCCTGAATGTATTTGTCGTCAAATCGAACGTAAGGGTGGTCCCTGTGATAATGGGTGGACACCTGTCGGACGTCCCTATCGCTGTAGTCACAGTGCTTGCAGCAGTATGTTTTAGGTCCTTCTGTGGCATTATTTTTTTCTTTCTTTTCATCGTCCTCGCTAACTTCAAAAGAAAACTCTGTGATGCTTGAAGACTCTCGTTTATCTACTTTTGCTTTCCCGAGGAGCTTTGTCTCATCTTTGTCCGTCTTTATTTTTTTAGATGGATGACTTTCACAGCTCTCACTAGATGTCCTCTTGCCTTTGAAAAGTTTCTGACATTGTTCAGATGTCCGGTCTGCGAAAAAAAGGTTGTCGCTTTGCAGCAGCTGGGGAGGGATCGCTTTTGTGATGTCAATCCGAGACTTCGCAGTGACTTTGAACACACCATTGTTTTGGACGGAGCTCGAGAGGGATTCCTGCAGAATCAGGGTTCCTCTGGTGCTGTCAGGATGCACTGGGCTGTCAGTCGACAGCACTGTGTGGTTCCCATTCGATCCAGAAGATACAGTAAAGTACTTGGTGATGGTTTGCAATGGCTTCTTGTAGCTTTTCAGATTCTTTGATTGTTTGCGAGCTTCTTTAGAATTTGAGGGAAAATTCATTTTGTTTTGAGGGTTTTCCGAGAGGACCATTATTTGGGTCTCTGGGTTTGCAGGAGTGGTTAGATTTCCTTTCAAGTTTTCTGTCTGTTGACACTGCTTCTCCTGTTTGCTTGAATTATCCGAAACCGACGTTTTCAAATCTTGGTTTTCTCCTAGACTTTCTGCTGTAATGTCTGTTGATTTGGGTTTGTCAGTCTTTGGTAATTTGAGACCAGCGTCTCTGACAGCAGCATCCACATCAAATCCATGTTCAGTGCTGAGATGTTCAAACAGGGACAGCTTGAATTTGAATTTTTGTATACAGTGACTACACTGGTACTGTGTTTCTGGAGTAGCAGCTTGATTGTGCAGTAAAGTAGCATCCTGGGAGTCGTCGTCCTCACATAAAGAATGTGTCTCGGATTCATTTTCATCTGTCTCTGCAGAGAGCTGGCTATGGACTTTCTCACAGTGGGTTTTCAGTCTCTTTAGCGAGGGATGAATTTGTGGACATTTGTGACACACATACCCTCTTTCGTTTGAGCCTTTTCCCAGCGTGCACCTCACCATGTCGGACAGAAGCACTTCACCTGTTGGAAGCTCCTCGGCTCTAGCTAAGAAGTCTGGATGCTTCATCTGACAGTGAGTGAGCACTCCATGGATGCGAGTGTTCACATAGCAACATTTGGGACACTTGTAGACGGAGATTTTGTCCGTCCCTGTGCTAGAGTCTGATGTGGCTCCTTCTTCTTGATTCAAAGGACTGTCTGGAGATGTTGCTAGACTTTCTGGAGTACTGTCTGTCGGTCTGGTTTTGTCAGTCTTTGGTAATTTGAGACCAGCCTCATTGACAGCAGTATCCACATCAAATCCATGTTCAGCGCTGAGATGTTCAAACAGGGACAGTTTATCTTGGAACTTTTGTATACAGTGACTACACTGGTACTTTGTTTCTTGAGTAGCAGCTTGGTTGTGCAACATGTCCACAGTTTTTTTTTTTGTTTGTTTCTTCTCCTACCTTAGTTTTAAATGCTTAAAAAAGTGCACCTGGAAGATAGAAAACAGGTACCTCAAGTTATAAAGGTAGTGGCATTGAGTTAAGGCTAACCAGTAACCAATGTCATGCAAAGCAGTAAACGTTGTTGGAAAATAGTAGGAATTTACGCATAAAACGAAGTTATGCACGTATTTTCAACAAATGCGGAACAATGATAGGGCGTAAAGGGAGTCCACACCGTTAACTATCTCCTAACAGCAACTCTGTAATCGACACAACCATAAAACTCAAGTGACAAATGTAACGTAGTTCAATTATCGGCTACAAGACGTACTCACGTATTCAGGCAAACGACTACACGTTTACAAGGCAAAGTAGTGAAACGCAGCTGTAGATTCCGTCATGGGACTAAACTCCTCCGCCATTTTTCCCGCTAGTGCAACTTTTTAGTGCTTCCGCTACAGAGCCTGCACAGCGCGCTGCTTCCGTTATTTTTCCTTTCAAAATAAAACGACATCCTTGCCAAAATGTAACATGGCACTAAAAGCATCTTTGTCTTTGCTACAAAAAAATGATACCTATGTCGTCTTTCGTGTATCGTGTATGTCACTGCGTCCGCATGTCACAATGTGTCGCTGGAAGAAATGGTGAAAATGTGTGGAAAATGTGTTGTACAAAAATACTGCCTGAAGACAACAACAACAACAACAACAACAACAAAAACACAAATTCGAAGGCATACGTTGCTTACTTACAGGGTCTATTTCAAACAATATTCTAGTCATGTGTAAGAAAAACAGCAGCAGCAACAATAACAACAACACGTTCTCCAGCCTAACTGTCGTTGGTTGCGACTCTGTCATTGGTTCCCATTCGCTGTTTCCCCCGGAAGGTTTTTGAACGGACCACGGACGGACCACCGTGACTAGTGACCTGATAAACACATTTTTTTTTAAAAAAAAATATATTTTCTCCTGCAACCTACAGATTAGCATTGCTTTGTCGTCACGTAATGTTCGAGGCAAGTCAACTCCTACACCGTGAAAGTGAAATAGCTTAGTTTTAACTTGCTATTGAGATTACATATACGGCGAAAATTGTTGCGTTATATTGTTGTAATTACGTGGAAACTAGTGTAACTAGACAGAATATCATGTTTAATAATGAGAGCGTGTGTCCGCTGTAGCACAAACACAAAAGGACTGCCTGTGTGGCACATCAGTTATCCTCAGTGAAAAGCCTTTGTAAAACAGCTATGTATGTGTGTGTGTGTGTGTGTGTGTGTGTGTGTGTGTGTGTGTGTGTGTGTGTGTCTGTGTGTGTGTGTGTAGGGAAAAGAGAACGTTCACTTGACCATCCAGTGATGCACCATGCTGCCTGCCACGCTGATGACCTGCCAGTGTAGGCTGAAGATCCTCAGGGGCGTTCTGCGTACCCCCCGATCCCCCTGCCTGTACACGCCGCCCAACAGTTTCTTTCATCAGGAAAAAGGAAGCACGGACGGTGGTCTTCACCCACAAGGTCGAAGACGGTTCAGTTCCTTCGTTAGACTTCGTGAAACATGCCAGTACGGAAGAAGACCATTTGGTGTGTCAGCCGCTGCGATTGTGAACGCAGCCCCAGCACCTGTGCAGCCCTATCTTCGACTGATGAGACTCGACAAACCCATTGGTTCGTACATTCACACGCTACACCATGTCGTGCGTTAGAAAGGAGTGGTGTTGTTTTTTTCCGACTTAAGTCTACAGACGTCACACAGTAGTCGTTTTTATATTGTAGGAACGTGGCTGTTGTACCTCCCGTGTACATGGAGTATCGCTCTGGCTGCTGACCCCGGATGCCTCCCACATCTGGGTTTGCTCACCCTGTTTGGTACTGGTGCTCTGCTGATGCGAGGAGCAGGCTGCACCATCAATGACATGTGGGATAAAGACTTTGACAAGAAGGTAATTCAGGCTACATCATTATTATTATATAACAGATGCTAAGGTTGTCTCAGTGTCTTTTGTGGATTCATTGCCGTGTGATGTGACTCAGCTGGGGGGGCAGTGCAGCAGTTGGACACAGTTCTCTTACATACAGACTTGTGAGAAGCACAAACCGAAATATACTACAGGTGTGAAACATCCTTGTCCAATTCCCCCAGTCAGTAACTCAACGTTTACTACCATATTAGAACACGTTGCATTTATGAATTCTGCACATGACGGTGAACAGTGAGGAGGGTCTTTTGTGTGCAGGTGTCCAGGACGGCCACACGTCCCATTGCATCAGGGGAGATTTCTCGTTTGCAGGCGCTGGTGTTCCTGGGAGGGCAGCTTTCACTGGCCCTGGGGGTTCTTTTATGTCTCAACCATTACAGGTAAGAAGTGGCCTTCATTTGTCGCGTCGTTCATTTGAAGTGTAGATACGACAAGTGCCGACATGTGGCTCATTGTCCACCCTGTTCCTCCCAGCGTAGCTCTGGGCGCGGCTTCGTTGTCGCTCGTCGTCTCCTACCCGCTGATGAAGAGAATCACATACTGGCCGCAGCTGGTGCTGGGTATTGTATAGACTGTGGAATATTCCGTCATCAGCGGTGTCAGCTGTCAGCAGAGATAAATGTATGTATGTATGTATTTGTTCGTTATTTGTTCAGGCCTCACCTTCAACTGGGGAGCGCTGCTTGGCTGGGCCGCCGTCAGGGGCTTCTGCGATTGGTCCGTTTGTCTCCCACTGTATTTTTCAGGAGTGATGTGGACGTTGATATACGATACAATATATGCACATCAGGTAAAGGACGGATCCAGATGTGCATGATGTCTGTCGACTGGTGGTGGAACATCGTTCCACATCTCTGGTGTTTTTTTTTTTCTCCTTTTCCAACTAGGACAAGGAAGATGACATGAAGGTGGGAGTTAAGTCGACTGCACTCAGGTTCCAGGAACAAACTAAACCGTGGCTGAGCGGCTTCACGGTGGCCATGTTGTCAGGACTGGTTGTAGCGGGGGTCAATGCTGAGCAGACCCTCCCTTACTATGTTGTTTTGTCCACGGTGGCCATTCACCTAACACACCAGGTGAGGAACACAGAATACCAGCTGCCAAAGGGTTAATGGTGACAGGATATGGAACGTGAAAGTCACTCAACAAACAAACAACAGCTTTTATTTTGCCAGTATAAGCTCATATTGTGTCAGCCAGCAGCTACGTCTTCTGATAACGTCTTCTTTTTGCAGATTTACACACTGGACATCAACAAACCAGAGGACTGCTGGAGGACGTTTGTGTCCAACAGAAATCTTGGACTGATGCTACTTTTAGGCATTGTCGCTGGCAATTTGTGGAAAGAAAGAAGAGAGACGTTACTCCAAAGTGAAGACTAGCCAACACAGAAGTGAGATGATAAATAGAATTTTATTACGTGTAAATGACATGGTATGATTTTGGCACAGTGTATTCACACTCTGCAACGAGAACTTAAGAAAAAATGAACAGATGAAATGTATTTCTCAACAAAAAATGACCCCATTTACAACTTGTATTCAGTCATCTGTTGTTATGGTGATACAGACACCTTTAGTACCTGAAGATGATTTAGGGTTATCATCATTTGAGTATGTACTGTCTGTATAACCTGTGTGGACTTCAACAAAGTGTCTTTAATGAAATCATAACATGCTGCCGGTGGGCTGGTGCCTGCAGCTCAGTCATGTTCCCTCATCCAGCTGACTCACTCTGTTGGGGAGTGTTCACGAGCAGGATGTTTTGATGAAAGGGCCCAGGAGGTCTGGTATGATGAGCAACATGTTCATGCCATCGGAGAAGTTCAGAACAAAGATGAAAGTGCCCTTTAGGTACACCTATTTATGGAAGACAGACTGGAGGACATTTCTATTTATTAAAAAATAAATCATTCACCCATTTATTTATTGGGTTAATTCTTGACGTCATGGCTGAAGTCAAGATGAACAAACTCTGTTGTTTCCCTAAACTCGGGTTCTGTTCCAGAACATAGTTTGTTTATCATAAAATGAAGGAAAGTTTCTCAGTTTCACTTCTGTTTTCATGTAAACTGACAGAAATCAAACCAAATGTCTTTTTTTTCATGTATTTGAAAGCGGTTTATCGGGAACTCTGAAATACGGGAAATTCTGCCGAGTTTTTCTGATGATGCTGCTATTTTCATGTAAATCTGACAGATACCAAACCAAATGTCTTTAGGTTTACATTTTTGAATTCAGTTCATCAGTCTGAAGTCAGTCTGTAAGTGTGAAATAAGGAAAACCCTGCAGTTTTTCTCATTTCAAAACAGGATTTTCTCTCAACCCTGATTTAAATCCTCCCTTTGGCTGTTGAATTCAGATGTTGCACCTGTTAGACAAGTACAATCACGTGATGCTTAAATAGAAGAAAAAGTCATTTAAAAACAGGAGGTGTAAGATGATATATGTCATCAAGATTCGAACTCCTGGATCTCCTGCTTCAGCTGCTCTGCGGGTGATTCTTTGAGCCACAAATCTGTGGTGGTTGTTCGGATTTGAGTCTTAGATATCCGAGGAGCGACACGCGACTGCTCCTCGTCCTCCTCCTCATCTTCTTCTTCGGTGGGCACGTGAGAAAGTTCGGCAGCTGTTTGAGCAGGGCTCGTCGCTACGTCACGCTCCTCCTGCGCTCCGATTGGCTCGCTCTTGTGCAACCGTGCAGTTGTATAAACTCTGCAGTTTGTCGGAGTTGGCAGACTCTCCTGCAGGGATCGCATCAGTCCCACCGAGAGGGGTGGGAGAGGGGGGGGGAAGAAGAAGCAGAAAGGAACAAATAGCATTCGCTCCTCGTTTTCTGTGCACTCGCCTCGCAGTGATTTAGAGATGCAGAGCTGCGCCAGGTCCTGGGGGGTCCTCCTGGCCAAGTCGCTGAATCCCGGCGGCGCGCCGCGCAGGCATCTGAGTGACACGAGCCGCGTGGTTTGGAAACTTCGGTGCCGGAGTCGAACCGGCGCGGCATCGGCAGCCCGAAGTGTCCGGACGTCCGCCGCCGTCCCCTCCAGACAGATCGAGAGGATCTTGCCCAGACACGATGATTTCGCGGAGAGGCACATCGGTCCAGGTGAGAGGGAGAAGAGAGAGATGCTGGATGTTCTGGGAGTCGAGGTAAGATTTACC
>CAAKHB010003899.1:105137-133777 GCA_901007665.1 Aeoliscus strigatus
GGGGGGGGGGGGGGATACATTACGTTAGATAGGACTCCAACGAACGATGGAACATCTCTGGTGTGCAGCATGATGCTAATTTAATGTTAAACGTGAAAGGAAGCAGCAGTTTGTCGAGCTCCAACATGGCCGTCAAGCAGACGCTGATTCCCTTCTATTAAGTGAGCTGATGCTCACCTGCAGCCGGGGGGCCGATGAAGCCCCCGATGCTCCTGAACAGCATGAAGAGCCCCAGACCGCTGTCGAAGCCCTCCAGAGCTACAATGTCCACGATGGCGGTGACGTGGATGGCCACCACGCAGCCAAACAGGAAGCCGTAGAGCGCGGCAAAGACCAGGACGGCCCAGTAGTTGTGGCTGACGGGCAGCAGCAGGAGCACCACCCCCAGCAGAGTGACCGTCACGGTGAGCAGCTGCAGGTTCCTCAGCAGCCTCATGCTGGCGATCCACCCGCAGACCAGCCGCCCCGCCAGGTCGGCCAGCGCCAGCGCCGAGAGGACGGAGGCCGGCCAGTACTCGTCGACCCCCATGTTGCTGGCCAACGGCACCAGGAAGAGGGGCGGGATGAAAAACCCTGCCGCAGCAAAGATGGCGAACATGATGTAGAGTAAAAGCTCCGGTTTCCTCATGAGGGAGATCTGGAAGATTGTTCTCTTTGGCGGAGCGTCTCCATCCGGGCTCAGGGGCCTCATGAGGGCGCCGCAGACGCACAGGTTGAGCTGCAGCCCCCCGATGACGAGCAGGGCGCCCTGCCAGCTGTAGGTCTCGATGAGCCACTGGAACAGCGGGCTGAACACCATGGCAAACACACACTCCCCTGAGCTGGCGATGGCGTAGGCGATGGGACGCCAGCGGACAAAGTAGTGGCTGACCATGCTGTTGGCGGGGACCCACGCGAAGGAGATGCCCGTTCCTGGAAAGCAGGAGACACACGGCAGACAGAGTGTCGTGTCTCTAGGAAGACCGGCTGACACGTGTCCGTTCATCTGTCCGCTAACATCCGACCTCGGACGGTTCCTGGTTTGAATCCCGGCTCACCTCATTCACGTTTTTACTAAAATGATCATTTCCAGTTCAGCTGCTGTACGTGTACACACACAGGCATCGAATCCACCTACAGCATATCATGCCGGTATAGATGTAAGTAATACTCAAAGTAGTACACCACCGTTCAACAGTTCACGTGTCTAGACGAGTCTCATTCATTTCATTCCATCGTCAATGGAAGAAAAAAGGCTTTTCTTTCAAAAGGGACATTTCTAAGTGACCACAAACTTCTCAACGGTAGCCTACGTAGTTTCATTTTATAATATTTTGCGTGTATTACTGGGTGATTATTTGGACGTGCTGAACAACTGAATACACCCGGTTCCACAATGCTGCCGTACCTTGCATGACGCCCAAGGAGAGGTAGAGCCAGGGCAGACTGACGTCCAGAGACGCCATCAGCATCCCCAGCATGGTCAGCAGGCCTCCCATCGTGATGACCACTCTCTGGGAGAAGCGGTTGGTCAGAGCGCTGGCGGCCGGAGCTGAGTCAGAGAGGGTGGGACGTCGGTCAACGCGTCGGCGCTTTGGAACGGATCACTTAAAACGCACCGTGAGATCGTTTCACAGGCCTTCGTGTGTGCACATGCACGGAAGTAGTGGATCATATATATTAGTGAGAGGCGTTCGCTCAGACATCTAGACGCACCCTAGTGGTGGTAAATTTAACTCGCAGCCAGGGTCGGTCTAGATTTACACAGGTGTCCCCCTGCTCCTCCCTCACCTGAATCAGTCTCTGTGAAGTTTTGCTGAGGCCCGGTAACGAGCTGCTGATTTGAATCAGGCCTGTAGGAGCCGGGTGGATAGCGTCTGACACCCCCCCGGCTCTCTGTTCGCTCGCCCCAGCTGCAAAATCCACTCTGGATGGGCCAACCACATCGTGTACAGAGTTGGTGGGCGGGCTTAACAGAACTACGACAGCTGTGACCGTTCCGCATGTCGTCCGCGCCGGCCTCTGCTACGTGTAAATAAAGAAGATGGCTGCCGCTGGCGCTGGTCTTTGGAAACTGGCTTTGGCCTCCACTTTAGCTTTTCACAACACACGAAATGTGGAGCACGCGTGCACGGACTCTATTCCATCGCTCCTTCGTGACCCAACTGCATGCAAGAGGATAACCAAGATGTGTGCGTTTGAAGTTAACGGGTTCACACCCAGTTGAGTTTAAATAGACAGATAGATAGTCTTTTGAAAAGCTCTTTTAAAGGAACGTCTTCTTAAAATCCAGCTCCCTTCCAAGAGCCATACATCTCTACAAAAGAGGCAAAATATATGAAAATGATCTTGACAGAACCCAAAACTGCACCTTTTACCTCCTACGTGAAACATGGCGATTGTCGTGGACGTGACCCAGCAAGTGGTGCTGGTCAGCACTCCAAAGTGATTCTGGATGTCCAGGAAGAAGAGGCCAAAGTTCTTGAGGACGGCAGCGGTGAGGCCCATGATGAAAAAGGCCGACAGCACCACCACCCATCCATAACCTCCATCAGGAGGACCGGGGGACCTGGACCTCATCGGGCTGTGTGGGCTGAGGGGTCAGAGTGCAGGAAACCGGTGACCCTCAGGAGGCCTCTGGGGAAAGGGAGAAATCCACACAGACACACACACAAGAAGGAATGTTTTCAATTAAAACCACACTGCAGTGGACCACCATTTCCAACTCACTTCTGAAGTTCACAACTGGTAGCGTGACTCTGCACTGAAAATAAGTCAGTTTGTTAATAAGATTAACAACAAAAAAAACCAAAACTAAACTAATAAGACATTTTATCAACCACAGAAAACGGTAAATATACACATTATGACAATATATTTAGGCCAAATTACAACGTTCGCCTGTTTAATCCATTTAACGGCCATTTGGTTGAACGCGTTGAATTCCTGCTCCAGTCGTCGTGCACACACTCATCCCGACGGAACTCACCGGTCAGTCCCATCTGCGCGTCAGAAACGGCTGACGTTACAAAGTGACGTGCGACCGACGTCCAGGGGTCACGAGCTCAAACGCCGTTTCATCTGTGGCGCGGGGGCGCCTTTTGTCTCCTCGGGGGGAGCGAACGTCCCGGTTAACCGCCGGTGAACGGTCGCAGCTGAGGCCAGTCGCCATCATTTGCAGCGGATAAAGCTCACGTAGCGGTGATGAGGGTGGGTTTTTTTTTAACCTACAGGGTGCAGCTTCCGGATTTCAAAATAAACCACCCTTAAATTTAAATTCCTAACGGGAATTAACAAAAAATAAATGTCCATCCCTGTCGTAACATTTAACTATCTAAAGCAAATTCGTTTCCCTCTAAATATCTCTCTTTAAATATGAGTTAAAAGATAAAAAAACTTGATAGGAAGTGTGTCGGCCTGGTTTGCTTGTTTTTGAAAGTCAACTTGACTGTTGTGGTGGGGCGTTCAGGTGCTTTGGGCTCAATGACAGATGGAGTCATTTGTACTCCGTCTCTGTCGATCGTTTGTTCTGAAATATTCTTTACAGACCAGTTAGTGCTGCGTCATTTTGCAGTGTGTTTAAGTGTTGGAGTCTTGTCACAGTACTCTTTCCTCATTAGGACCTGCTGCACTGCAGTGGGAATATAACGTGATAACGACCATTTTGGGTGGAGGTTAGCGAACATCTGGGGAAGGCAATTCCAGTTTTGTCAAGATTATGCTTATTGGGCGACCGAACACAAATAATGGGCGCTATGAAGGTCGGCATGGTCAAGGCAGCCCGAAATATCCTTGGAATTGCGGAAAAGCACATTCCCACCAGACTATAAAAAATGGATTTAAAGTATGACAGAAACAGCATCATACAAACAGATGTCGGCGAGAGAGAATGATGGGGAGGAAGAGAGGGGTCCATGGGACCGTTTCTTCACTACGAGCCTGTAAAAACAACTTGATGTGAATTGAGGAAATGGTGTAGCTGTGACGGAACATTGTGTGAAGACAATGGACTGGGATCACTTGTTTACAAAATGCACCGATATAAATTGCTTTGGACACATGCTCATGAAGGTCTGAGTGGACTTGAAACAATTCTGGGAAAAAAATACAGACATGTATTCAAACATAGATGGAAACCAACACACGGTTTTAATCTCCAACAAATTATATATAAAAAAAAAACTCTGGACAAACGGATAATACACAAATATACTGTAGGTATGTACACATGTACACACACACACACACACACACTGAGAAAACACTCAGCTCTATTCGTCCATGTTTCATTAAAAGGGGACAGGATGGCGAGAGCTAGTCCTGCTAGCTGTCTTCACACACACACGCACGCACACACACATTTACACAAAGACAACTTGTCAGTTACAAGTATCTCTTGCTCAGGCTTATCAACAGTCTACTCACAGTTTCTAAAAACGTTCACCAGAACGCGCCCCCCCCAATGAATTCTGTGTCAAGTCCAAGCTGCTTCAGGTCACTAAACAGCTCCACAGACTTTTTTTTTTTTTGGCCTTAATCTCAAACAGGGCAACAACATTAAGCATCCCCGGTGAGAGATGAGCACAGCACTTCAGGCGGTTCTCTGTTTAAATACTGTCCCTGAGCAGGTCAATGCGCAGAGCTAGTTCTTTGAAAGAAGGACGCAAGCCCGGGTCGTTGTCCCAGCACTCCTCCATGATCTCGTGCATCTGAGAGAGACAGTAGGGAGAGAAACAACCATTAACAAGTTACATCTCAGCTACTTCTGTGCTTTGTTCTTCACGTCAACATCCTGTATCAACATGTGTTGTGAAGGGTACCTTCAACACAGGAGTCGACCGGCAGTTTAACTGGCGACAGTGATTCTCTTCCACAGTAAAAAAAAAAAAACAACAACAAACAACTAGTCGCCGCTGTGACGTCAGCACCCACATCGAAGTGGTACTGAACTGTAACGGAAAAGTGCTTGAATGGAGCCGAACCGAATAGAGCAGAGACAAAACCGTGTCGTGGAAAAGCACCACAAAAGAGCAGCAAGTACCCGGTACTATCCACAGTGGAAACTGAAAAAACAGCAGGGTAGAGCAGATTCAGGACTTCCACAAGGCTTGTTAGAGAAAATGTACATGTCCTTTATCTCATTGTTTTCATTTAGACATGAACTATGCCACATTGATTGTATAACAAGGTTTAATTAAGGTCAACTTGACTTGAGATCAAGACGCCCTGGGAGAAGATCCCTACGTACGAGCAACCCATTACAGAATGTACTCCTCCCATCTAATGAACTTGGTTTTCAACCCACCTGTAACATGATTGCTTACGCAACGAAGAACACGCGTACATGCACACACACTCACACAACACTGACCACCTATATTATTATTATTTCTCAATCCTTTAAAGAAAGATGCGGGGCAGCACCTCAGCGCGATTCACATGAAGCATTTGCTGATGGTGTTTGTCCTTGCAAGTAAAAACGAGAAGTTGTTCTTGCCTTCTGTCTGAGCAGCCTGCCATCCACGGGGGAATTTCAGGATTCCCCCCACAAGGCTTTTCTGTGGTCAGTTACACACATACTAGTTCATCAGGAACACATGTGGTCTGCTTGTTTGTTTTTTAACCAGTGTCACTCTTTGTTTCGTGGATTAGGCAGCTGACATGGAGGATGGGAACGCTATTATTTTTACAATGAACCTCTGAACCAATAACTGGTCAGGCTGAGACCAGACAGAGAAGATCAAAATGTTCATGTTTCTTATGCCTTTCATTTGTTCAGTTTGGAAATGAGAGAAGAAAATGTATGTCTAGATTATACTTGTTGAGCTGTTCTGCACATACTTTTGTATTTTGCAACAGGGAAATGACAAACAAAACAAATAAAATACAAATTGATTAACTGTATATTAATCGCACCTTTAAAAAAATCTGTTCTAAAGGACATTTTTAATATTATCAACATTGAGACTCAATATTTCCTTCAAACAGTCTAGAAGCAGGTAAATACGGTCCAGAATATTCTCCACTACATGCTCACAAATACAGTACACTGAAAACTTACAATGGCTCAGAACAGAAAAGTGAATAAAAGAGTGATGTAGTATTTCATTCATTCTTATAACCTGATTATGGATATATATATTTGACATAAACATTTACGACGTATTTTGTTGATGTTAACTAACACACCCTAGGTCAGAAGGAACAGTATTTCCTTTCTGAATGTCCAGTGCATGTGGAAGAAATCAACCTTGAAGCTCTTTTTACCTCTGTTGGACATCCGAGGGGCTGAGGCAGCCGGCTGCCTGATTTGAGGAGCTCGATGAGATGGTAGACGATCAGCTGCCCTTGCTTGTCGTTCCCCATCATAGACATAAATATCTGGACGGTGACAGACAAGAGTTCAATGATGACACAGTCAAGAATAATGTGTAATATGCTGTCCTGTTCTTAGGAGATCTTTTTACCTTATAAACATGAACCTATTATTTTATGTTAAGCTAACAATCCTTGAAGAACTCATTATGTACAACATGCATCAACAAAAACAACCAACAAATCATCAGCATCTCAGGTTCCCTGAGACTGCAGCTGACGACACCAGTGTGAGTCTTCAATTAATGTGCCGAGCCACATAAACACCTTGAAACATAGTGTGCAGGCAACGAAGACAATAATAATCAAAAATAAACATATATATATATATATAAAAAAACCCATCCCTCTGTGACACGATTACACAACGTCTGACATGTACAAGTTTGTTACTTCCTTTAGAAGAAGATGAACATTGACAGTTTTAGAAGAGTGCAAACACTCTCACTGGAAACCAGACATGAAGTTGACTGTGTGTTGGGACTTACTGCAGGAGGGCTGCAGTTCTTTTCGCTGTGGGTGAAGAGCTCATAAAGCACCACTCCAAAGCTCCAGACATCTGACGCCACTGAGAACTTGCTCTCAGTCAGTGATTCTGGGGAATACCTACAAAACAGAACATTTTATTACTAATTCTTCCTAGTATTTTTCTTTTCCTGTTGGTGGAATGAATATTCAGAATAGGTTAAATACAAATTTAAATATGCACACAGGATGCACTCTAATAAATCAGAAATATTTTTTAGGCAGCATATGAATGAATGTGTGACATTGTGTATGTATGAATGACATTGTGTGATGTGTTATACATGCGTGGTTTTATGTTCTCATGTTTGTGATATTGCTTAATGCAAGTGCATGTTGTCCTGAAACTCAATAAAAAAAATAAAATAACAAAAACTGTTAAAAAAAAACCCTGAAATGGCTTCAGCTCCACAGTGAAGAATACGGGCCGTCGATATGTAAATATACACGTCAGAGTCTAACCAGAATATGGGGCTCTCTCCCGGCTCTTTGACCATGTAGTACTCCTTGTCCTGAGGCAGAACTTTGGTGAGGCCAAAATCCCCGATCTTAACCCTCAGCTCGCTTTCCACCAGGATGTTTCGTGTCGCCAGGTCTCTGTGGATATACCGCTTACTGGACAGGTACTCCATACCCTGTGCCAACAGAACAGAGCAAAGGAAACGTTGTCCTGCTGGACTCCAGAGAGCGTGGCAAACACTGGAAGCACTGCTACCTTGCAGATCTGAGACGTGTAATGCATGAGCGTCTTGTGGTCTATCCTCTCCTTGTTTTTCACGAGGTAATCCCGCAGACTTCCAAAGGGCAGATATTCCATGATGAGACGGAGATTACGTCGCCCTGAGAGACACAGAAGAGGAAGGTCAAGTCAAACCAATCATCATGTAACCTAATGTACACTAGTTGATTGACTGGTCAGCTGTACCTGCACTGTAGCACACGCCTTTGTACTTGACAATGTTCTCATGCTGGAGAGATTTGAGGATCTCGATCTCTCGCTCAAAGTCCCGTATGTGCTCGGCGGTGCTGTGCTGGAGTTTCTTCACGGCCACAACCTCTCCTGTGTTGTCCTGCAGCGGGTCATAGCGGCACATCTCCACACTGCCAAAGTTGCCCTGCAACAAAAGACCAGTCGCAGTGAGACGCTAACTTTTGAAGTCGCTCCAACTGCAAATGCTATTAAACGTCAGATTTGAGAAGAAAAACATTGATCAAATCAAATCCAAGCAGTGAAAACTATCAGAGGACAGTATGAATACTTGAAATATTCAATATAACAGCCTGAATCAAAAGAGCATGCGTTGACGTTGACGTATGAAACTGCTGCACTTGCTCGTACCTTGCCAAGCTGCTGCAAGAATATGAGGTGTCTCTCTTCAAACTGAGCCGGCTCCTGACTCTCAAAGCCTCCTGTGGTCCAACCAGAGCCCACTGTCCGGTTTGGAAGGATGTCACTGTCCACTATCAACTCATAGTCTGGACACAACACACACAATGAGGTTCATATCTATCGAGTGAAGCCGTTCCAGAAATTTGGATCCAAATAAAAACTGTATCCATGAAGCAGTTCATTCAAAACTGATCTGTTTTTTAGCAGTAACATCTGTCTGTGCAGAAACAAGTACGACTGACATCAAAGCCTAGTTACATTTGCCTGTTTTCCATATGAAACTTACAGCTGCCTGAAGTGTGTATTTGTGGAAAGTGGGAACAGTGTGTTATGTCCCTATCAACGGCCACTGATTGCCAATGCAGGTGGTTGTCACGGAAACTTAAACTAGGCTATTCAACTGCTTTGGTTTAGATCTTTATAGTTTACTGTTTTGGAAACAAACAATAAAACAACGTTCCTTTAACCTTGTTCCCACTGGGACCTGATGCTGAACAAGTGAGGAAAAGTGTTCACATGGATTCTGAAGACACCATGATAAATGAAGTGTGTGACGGTGTGTAGGATTGCACATCGGTGTGACCTACATTCCCTGTTGTGACACTAATAGAAACAGTCCAGCTGGATGCTCGGTATCAAGTATGAACCAACCTGGCGTGAAGAGGCTGTTGAGGTCACGGATAACACTGCGAAATGTTGGCCTGAATGTAGGTTCGTAGTCCATGCAGCTGGTTATCAGATTAGCAAGTTCAGTCCACTTTGGTGCAGGAAGCTGATGGCGGTCGTCATAGAACAGCCTCTTCTGTAACAATCAAGATGAACCCCCCCACACACAATATTTACATGAAAAATGAGTCCATGGACAAAAAGATTTCATCACACATATGTCCTCTGTTACTGAAACATGTGCTGTTTGTTATTGATGGATAAAATATGTTGACATTGAGACAAAAACATGACATCCTTCAGATTGAGATTTTTTTTCTAACAAATGCTCATAAAATTAGTATTTCATCATCACTAACTTCATTTATATATATATATATTTGATTAGATTATTGAAACCAGTGCTGAGGGCCAAGTTATGTAACCGTTGTGGGCTGTTGGCTGTTGAGGTTATTTCTGCCTTGAACACAGGCTGAAAGCGATACTGATGGATGCTGTGTGGGACGGGTTGTGACCTGAATAGGGGACATTTCAAAACAGACAGTCTGAATACTATCTACAGCCAGATTCAACCCACACAAATTAAACAAATTAATACTTAGTGCTCATGTTAACACACAAGGGTCCAAAAAATGAAATCACTGAGTTGAAAACTTGCATTAAACTGAGACGTATAACTTGCAGCACTCTTGGAGTCCAGAGTTGAAAGTAAAAGAAGGATTTTGTGTTTTCACATGATACACCGCTGCCGGTACACTGAAGCTCTTCTTGGTTCTTGAAGTAGTGTCGTTCAGTTTGTGTTACTGCAAACTGACTAGTTACTAGAGAATCATGTCTCTCTGTATGTATAACTGTGACTAAATATTTATATTCCAATTTTACTGGGTGAATTACTCTATATTGGGACTTACATATAGGCACCATGTGCCGGGTGGTTATTATAACATCTCCTAGCTGAGCTGTTTATGCTGACTGTACATGAGAAACAAATGATGGAAATCATCTGTCAAACTCTCTGATGAATGTTACAGAGGTTGGTCAAGTTACTCTTAATACCGTGAACACCTCATGGTTAAAACCCATTCCCACCTTGGAGTCGTCCAGTGTTGCTAACGGTCTCTCCCCACCACTGCAGATCTCCCACAGTGTAGTGCCAAAGCTCCACTTGTCGACAGCCAGGCTCTGGTTGGCAGGGTCCTCGATACATTCAGGGGGCACCCAGGGGATTCTGTCAACCAAGACTGGTCACAAACAAAAACTTGTAAGTGCTGGTAATTCAAATTTAGGGAGACACTTTTATGCACTGACTGACAGCTTCTTTCAGCCACTAAAACTATCCAGAATAATCTGCATAATTTTGTTTTCCTGTGAGATAAGATACAGTTTTATTTGCCCCAGGAGTAAGGAAGAACTGAAGACAAAGAAAAAAAAAAAATCAGTTCAGTGACTCAGATGCAGTCCCAGCCTTGGCTGATGGCTACCTACTGCCCTCTACTGGTTGAAGACAGGAATGACACCAATGGGTGGAAATGGACTCACTGTCTAAAGACAGGACAGTGATGCTGATGCCAGGGTCACTCAGCTTGATGAATGGGGGGTTCCCAGCCCTCCGATCCGCCTCTCGGATCAGGAGAATGTTTTTAGCACAGATGTTTCCGTGTATGAGGTGCTTTTCTTCCTGCAGGTTAAGAAATGAGGAGTCAAGCAGCAAAGCAGAGAAAACGCCTTCAGTTACATTTTCTACCATAATCTGAGTATAACTCATAATCTGAGTTTGTTAATCGATGAAATAATGATTGCAGCAGATTCAAAAGATATCAAAGAAATATTGTCACTAGTCACTGCATCAGATTCATACCAGGAAGTTCATGGCCCAGGCCAGCTGCTTTGCCACCTCCAGCTTCCACAGGATGTTTATTGAGCTTTTGTTTTTCTTCAAGTAGGTGTCCAATGAGCCAAACTTCACGTACTCTTGCACCATGATGTCTGAGCAAAGAAAAGCAAAACTGGTTATTCCATACATGACAGTAAATGTGTGATTTTATGAGAAATGTTGGAATATTAATTGAAATCTCATGTAATCTGGAATTAATGTACAGTGTTCATGTAAGAAAGAAAATCTCACGTGTTTGTTTCAACCTGCCTTGCATACAGGAAAAGAGAAGGTGCTTTCTATGTTCTGGGACACTGCTCATGTACTACAATCTTTCCCTCCCCAAAGGAGGTTATGTTTTTGTTCATCTGTCTATTAGCAAAATAACTCAAAAGTTTATGAATGGATTTGAATGAAACATGTTTTTATGATCAATTAATTTATTAAGTTATCAGTGTAGATACAAGTAATGTAGACTGTAGAATAGTGGGTGGAAAGTAGCTGCTTGGCAGAGGTCTGAGCTCTCAGAGTGCTTTTCTAGTTTTAGTATACCATCGATCTTATGCTGGAAAATGACAAATTCCTCTCTAGACTTTAGAACAGCTGCAGAATCTTCACCAAAAATCACCCACTGAATCTGTAATGATGCAGAATAAATAGCACTGACAGTCTCAGCATGACAAAATGTGGTAAGAACTTCCATAGTATTTTTATATTTCTTATCATTTTCTATTGTGAATGCCTACTCGCGGAAAACTTAGCTTATATCAGGTGGACTGTGCTTGACAAAGAAGAAGAATACTGCTTAGTCTGAGCCGCACAAAAGTGTATATGAGAGACGAAAGCTTGCGAGGTGAGGAGGGACATGAGCAGGTGAGGATTTCAGGGGAAAGTATTGTAATCCTCCTAAGAATAAACCACCCTAAGCTGCAAGTAATACAGACTGGTTAACAGGTTGACATCATCATACTGAGACATAAGCACTTAATGTTTGTTGCTATGTGCATCCAATTCAATCACATTAGCAGCAGGTGGACACCGGGGGCAAACGAGGACACGAGAGTCTATAGAATGACCGGTGCGAGTGAGTGAGTGACTCACTTTCTTCTCCGCAGACACACACGCCGTAGTTCAGGATCAGGTGCTTGTGGGACAACTGGCTCATCATGCTGGCAGCTTCAAAGAAAGACTGGAAAACAGCAGTGAGACCACAAGATTTCAAAGTACATCAGCGGAAAAAGGCTAAAACATTTCACTTTTGTTGAACCCCTCATATTAAAAATAGTTAAAAAAAACCCAACACAACAAAACATGGCAAACACACCTCAGAGTAATTCCTGTGGGCTTGGTCCAACACTTTCATGACAACTTCCGTTTGGTGTACGAGTCCATAGTCTCCTAGCTCTTTGCGAACACCTTTGAAGATTTTGGTAAATGTCCCTTGACCGAGACTCTCCATCTGAAAAATCATAAATTCAATTCCAAACACTGAAAGTTGATCATCCCCATTTAGAATATAAGGTTGAATGTGTGCGACAGTGTTCATTTAAAACAGCTACAGAACATAACATCCACCAAAAGTGACATTTTGCCGAAGAGATAAGAAAACAAAAAAAACGCCATCAATTACAAATTCCAGGTCTTCCTTCTTTATCTTGTGGAACACCATTTGGCTGATGTTGTGTCGATGTAACGAAGGTGACAGAGGCACTTCTGAACCCTTGTTGCTCCTGCACACGAGGAGCGAGGACTTTTCTGTAGGTGGGAGGGTTGAAAAACATATTCAAGACCTTAACAGACTTTGAGCCGAGAATGTTTATTAAATGTGGTTATTTTATTCTCTGTGTAACAGAATTTGTACGGCGGTGACAGGTTTGTTTGTGCTCTATAACTTTCTTTATCACCCCTTAAGTACCCCTTTGCTTATGTCTGACTCTGCAAAATCGTACCGCAGGTTTGTGTTTGTTTTACCTTTGGATTTTGGAGGGCAGCACTTGCTAAACTGGAAAATGACTCTGTCAGAGCGGACAGTTTCCTTTTGGTAGCAGCTGAGAAGTTCCTGCAAACTACTGAAGTTTCTTTTGGTTCCACTGAGGTTGAACTCCCCGCTGGCAGACCTTGTTATCTGGCAGTGCTTGTATTCTACAGCAGCATATACCTAGCAAACAACACAGATTCAGCAATACAATGACTGCAAAAGTCTGTTTTATTATAAAGTTTTAATTTTACACATTAAGACAGCACAGTCAGATGGGGTTACAGCGGATCCCTGGCGTATGATACCTACATGTCCATACCAATAAAGACTAATTCACACCTTTACATTAGAACCATATATAAATGAATAAATATGAATATGTAATCAGAGCTACACCATCTCCTCAAATCATATCCTGTCATTCTCACCAGCCTCTAGTAAAGAAACGGTCCCATGACCCCCTCATTCTCCCCGTCATTATTCATTCTCGCCACCATCTTTATGATGCTATTTCTGTCAAAGTTTCAATCCACTTTTCAGAATCTGGTGGGGATGAACTTTTCCCCAACGTGAGAATGACACCAGTCCAGTGGTTACATATGGGGAATGAAACACAGTGGGTAACATTTAGTGGAAAGCTTCACGACAAAGGGTCTGTGCTAAGAATCATTTGATTTTGTATGTCTGGTAAAGTAGAGGATGTTTGTGGTGTGTTTTCATACTTAAATGTGTAATATCTGAGGTGCGTTTTACATACCTTAACAGGGAAAGTCAGAAAATACTTGTTAAAATCCTTTGGGCTGCATCTTAAAACATACAAGCCAGGCATGTTTTTACATTTCTGAAGTCGGTTGATGGCAAACTCCATTCTGCAAAAAAAGAGGAAAAAACTTACTTAAAGTCTCAGTTGTCATTTTTTCCCACAGAACTAATAAACTGAAAGAGGTTTGCATGACGTGCAAGTGATCTGAAGTGAAAAGGTGGGATTTATCTTGGAAAGCTGCAAAACTTCTTAGCGACAGTGGGGTCACCTTGAATGACCATTTCTGTAACACTGCTGAAGGTAACGCTACGTGGGATACGGTCATGTACTTGAATATTTCCAGTCCTCACTTACGAGATTGGTCCATGGCAATGGGAGGCGATGGCTTCCAAAAGCCGAGGTGGTGCCACCTCTTTACAAAGGTAGTGATGAGCGTCTGTCGTCAGCCGATAGTAGCCGTCAACGAGGGACGCAAAGGACAGAGCTTCACTCAGACTGGGGAACTCCAGCTCCTGAAATACATGAGGAGAGAAAAAAAAAAGCTTTAAACAAAATCAACTTAACTCCCATGAACTCTTTTCTCCCAGCTCGTTCCTTCTTTTAATGCTACAAGGAGAGTTAAAAACGGCTGACTGTCACAAAGTAGTGCCTTTTTACCAGGTTCTTGCCATCTTGCTTGTTGATTGTGACCACGCGGCTCTCTGCAGCGCCGTCCTTGTTGGCTTGTTTGATGCTGATGTCAGTGACATCAGGAAAGTCGCACCACGTCTGCAATTCCTGGCCACAAATGTCGAACAAAAGAGAACACTGTAATAGGCACAATCTGTAATTTGCCTAAGCCAGTGTTTGTGAATGAAGGGTAAAAATGTCTTGATACAATACTCGCATTTGTGATCAGCTCATGACTCATTTCCTCCTGGAAACTCTTTTAGATACTATTTTGATCATTTATGGCATCATTATAAGATCAGAAGAGAATTGCTTCTGTATGTCAGTTAACTAGTTTTCGGTGCTGCACACATTTTAAAAAGCTCTGCACGCAAGTCACGCAAAAGTCCACTGTCAAGAGTCAACGCATCAGAAGAGGAAGGAACAGAAACGCTAACTGTGCACACCTGCTCAGTGTCTTTAAGCTTCTCCCGACACCACTGAATACCAGTTTCCGCTGCTACAAGGATGACGAGCTGTCCGCTGGACGGTTCCCTGACCTGGAAGGTCTCCGTGTAGAAAGCCTTCTCTAAAGACTCAATGCTGATGAGGTACTTGAGTTTGAGGTCGCGCACTGTGGTTCGGCACTGACTGAACTGTTGGATGAAGCGCTTGAAACGGAAGCGAATTCGCTTGCGGGTCAAGAAGTTGCAGTCCTGGATTTGAGCTCTCATCTCTTTTGGCAAGAAGGACTTGTAGCTGGAAGAAAGCGACGACAAATTAACATATTATGAAAAACATAAATCAGGCTTTGGTAATGAAGAATAAAAATGTCAAGGATAGCCAGTTGTAAATATCTAACATCTAAATATCTTACAACTTGTATTATTCATGCTGTAACTTCAAAAAACAACAACAACAACAAAAAAAGTCCAGTTCTCAATATGCTCGTTCTCCCGGTACAAGATGTCTAATCTGAAAAATAAAATGACTTCAACTGATCAAGACCTCAGTGTTTTATCTCTTGTATCAAGAACAGATGGTGTACATGATTATAAAATAAGAATGCATTCCCTGACAGATGTCTTCCTCCAGTGCTTACCTTGTTGTATGGTAGATATCCAGTGGTGACATCTGTCTCTCCTTTGCTGTTTGTGTCATGTCCAACACAGCCATACCGAGGCATTCCTCTTGTGACTCATGGGAGTTGGGGATCTTCACCAAGCCGTTCACAAAGTCATGTCTCCACTGTGCAGAAAGAGGATGAATAGCAGAGCAGCTCTTACCAACAGACTCAACATATAACTGATGTAACATATATCATAACTGACAACAGTGTATTTTCAACCTGGAAATCCACTTGTGTTTTGGTTTGTTGGTTTGGTTTGTTTCATACTGATTGATACCTCACATGTCCAAAAGTGTGATTAATATAAACACTAAAAAATGGAACATGTGGAAAATGAGCGACAGAAAATAACTATGTTCAGAATGGTGATGACGATACATCTTGAATATGAAAAGAACACTTCCATAATTACTAACCTATTCTCAATGAATAATTAAACAAAACTTGAATGAAACATGGTCAAGTTTGATGTTTGACTGATCAAATATACAAGTGTGGGAAATTATTTCCCTTTATTGTTTATTGCACATGCTCTTATTCTGACGATTGCTGAAAATATTGAGTGGAACTTTTATATTATCCATCATGTTACCACAGACATTTCCCTTTGAAGAAAACACATGAAAATGTCTGTTTCCAGCTGTACAGTGTTCCTAAACCTCCAACTGCAGACCGGAGCATTCCTTTACAGTCATAATATCCACTCTTAATCACAAACATGGATGTTTGGCTCTAGAATACACTGCGAGGAATTCCACATATCCTCCACAGAGAAAAACACATCTGCCCAGAGTGGATGTAAACATTTACAATGGCTTAATGGCTTCAAACACAGTGTGCTACATCCTTAAATGACCCTCTATATGGTGCTTCCCCTCTCTGTTAGGGCTTTTCCCAAGCCGCCGGGACAGATTTCAACCAGCATAAATCCACATAATCCTTGAGTCCACATAGAGTTTGGCCCCTGTCATTTTACTGGCTTGGGTTGCCTAAGTTGACCTATACACACTCCTCCTTTCTAAAGCACTGTGTGCTTGGAAGACGGCAAATAAGTGGAACTGTGACTACAACTCTGCTTTCATCTGGCCAAAGCAGGAAACGAGTAGCCAGAAAGACAGCAAACAAGCTGGAACAGCATCCCCACATTTACTCGGCTGCCAGGGTGGGGAAACTCTCCAGCTGTGAGCTAAAAAAATGATCACATGAGCCAATTTGGGAACTGATTATTTACCGCAGACAAATATACAGCGTGGTCTTACTGTTTGACCTTGTTGTCTCTAATAATCTTCACTGACAACACCAGTGCTCTCCTGCCCAGGCTGCAAGGCACCAAGTGGTGATACTGACAATCAGCTGTCTAACAACACTCACCACCTAAATCCTGTGCTTTCTGTACACTGACTCATCAACCAGCACTCTCTGCAATAAATTTTCTTCTTGTACTAGTTTTATTTAAACGTTAACCCATTATAGACCTCTTTCTACCTCAGGACAGGAAGTTTTAATAATAAACAAAATAAACTTAGAACTACCAATGGACTTTCTTCTGTTGATTCCTGTGTTTGTTTTACATCCTGCTCTGTAACCAGTGGATCAGCAGCGACTTTGTTCCATGTGCGTTTCTTTTTTGAGTGTGGATTCAGAAAAAATATTATGTCTGCACACACATTATCTGTTAATACAGGAAATTCATCATTCTGTGTGATCAACAATCCAAAAACACTGACTGACTGAATTATAGAAAAGGTTCCTCTATGACGGTCTACCAAACACATAAAGCATAAAACATACCAAATAAAGTGACAGTATTACCGTTATCAGTGTCCCTGGGCAGTGCAAGTGAGTTTCTACCATACTGACATCGTCAACCATGTATCAAGGATCCACAACCGCATGAGGTATGTTCTTAACATATCAATATTTACCGGATGTTAAATGCTTTCAGGAATATTTTTTTTTATCAAACCCATATCAAGGTGCTAAGTAGTCATTTCTAACATGGGTGTTTGTATGTGGAGACACTGACCTGGAAGAAGAGGTATGACATCACAAAGTCATCAAGCACAGGACTTTCTGATCCCTTGGTAACCCCATATCGATAAGCCCGGGATGACCCGCCGCTATACCAGCTAGGGAAGTAGTACCTGTGATGAACAACAAAATATTAGCAGTGACAAACGAGGACATGAGCACCTGTGGTGTTCTTCTACGCAGTTTAAATCTGAAGCATTTAACGATAATGTACCTCATTCTGAAAAACACATCCTCTGATGCCGATTCATCAAGACTGAAGATGTGGTTGGGTGAAAACCACAAACGGTCTTGCTCCCTGAAGAGACCAAAAAGGCTGCAGTATAGAGGTGCTATACCTGCAGCAGGAAAATAATGATGAAACACAACATGTAAAATGTACAAATGATTGTATGAATTAAGACATCCCTCCTGCATCCCTGGAGAAATTGTGTTAACTTTGACAACAGCTTATACCACAAAGCACACATTAGAGAAATGTGTTTCTAGTGCCAACACAGGTTAACAAAGGGTCAATAAAGTTTGTGTTAAATGTCACTGGTGTTTGGTTTATCATCAAACACATAACATTCAATTCCAACAACATGCGGGTTAGCTGAGGCTCAACCGCCTACATATTGACTATGTAACTGTATCACAAGCAAAAAAAAAAACAAACGAAAAAAAAAACAAAAAATGCCAGCAAAATCAAAGAACGCTGTAACATTAACTTCAATGCAAAGTGAAAAGGACGTGACAGACTGTAAACAGAGAATGGGGATGACTAAACAAGCCAACGATTTTTCTGCAGATTGGATTCACTGTGGCCTCATGATAACCTTATCTTGGGACTTATGCCCCAAGTTACAGCACAGTACATGAATGGGAGTGCTTTTTGTAAACTTGCAGTGCTAGAGTACTCACTGCACGCTGTAGCTGCCTCTACACACAGATCCTCAGCTACGTAGTCCCCAGGTGGGTAGCTCAGGAAGTTGCAGACAGCTGTTCCCTGGTTGCTGTGATAGAAATGAAGCCTCAAAACTGCAGCAGACGGTCTTGTGTTTGAAGATTCCCGATGGGCGGTACCATTTGGTTGCACAACAGGGCATGTGGCAGTCATAGCGTCAATGGCTGGCAGGGAGGCCATCAACGACGTGAAACCTTGAATCAGATAAATACAGAATGCCAGCGGGAGGAATGATGACTCTTTTGTTGGCAAAGTGTCATGAATTTACTAGCATGATCATCTAGGTTACATGGTCGCAACTGTTGCATAAACTGTTACAATACAGAGGAGCCATTGTCAGGAAAAAATGTTATAAAATCTGTAATTCTCCAGAAATAGGGCTCTTCTGCAAGAGTTATCAAATCCCTTGAGAGTTTTAATGTTCGTTGACCCTGTAGCATGTCATTTTGTAATTTTATTAGTCGACTTAAAAACAAGCAAGCAAGTATTTTTAAGATAGGCCGACAAACTAGCGACTAATATTTAACATATTAAGTTTAAGTGTACTTAAGTGTTCTAAAAACAGGAAATCAGACCATGAAGGCAGAGTTGATCATATCTTAATTATCATTTCCAAGCGTATTTAGAAATAGTACAGTCTATTCAATGCAGTCATCAAACAAAAAAAACCCCAAAACAAAACAAAATTTAAAAAATCCCACAGTCCAAGGGAATGGCAGTAGTGAGACTCTGTCTGGTACTGAAGACCAGGCAAGACATCTTCACATCTGAGCAATTTGAAAAGTGTGACAATTTGTTTTAACATAAAATTATTCATTCTGTCAGACATTTCTATTAGGGTACAGCTAGCAGCATGACCTTTTTCTCACAGAAAGTCAGAAAGAGGAAGAGAGAAACTTAAAACCGAAATGAAAATTAGTAGGGCATTGTTAGATATTACACAATAAAAGGGAATTCACTCCTATCTCAAAGGTATGTCAACAAGAACATGCCACACGGACGGCTAGACTAAAATGTGCAATGTATTACCAGAACCGTGATTGAAGTGCCAACTCAAGCCATGATCTTCCATGATACCGTTAGCTTTAGCTTCAATAGAGAACTTCCCGCTAACAGCGTCACACACCAACTCCTATGAATTAACATTGACTGCAGAATGCATATGAACGACTTCAGTGTTTGAGCTAATACCAACACGATACAAATCCCGACAGGAGAAGTTAAATAACAATTCATGGATTGAAACACTTACTTATGATGATGACCCAGTCGTGCAGCTAGCTAGCTAGCTTGCTGCTAGCTTGTTAGGCCGGCGGTGCAGCCAGGACGAAGGACTCTTGACAGTTATCGACAGATTGCCGGGTCGTTTCTCTTATATTAACATTTCAACAGCGTCCTTGATAAATGTCAGTTCAGCTTGAGTAAAAATCCATTGCTGCTGGAACTTATCGATGTCGCATTTCGCTGGTTGACCTGCTACATAATCTACGACTGACCAGACTAACGTTCCCCATCTCAGCAACTTTATCCGTCTATCTTGTCAACATAGTAACTTCAGCTAAACTAGCTTAAACCATCTTGTGCTCGGGTGCAAAAGGATCCGATGACATGGAAATTACCTACAGGCAGTCATCTTGTTGTGTCAAATACTGTAGCTAAAACTGTACAACGGGACTGACATTATTGACATAATAACCAATGTTCAGCCTTCTGCCTTCACAGAGCTGCTAGCTGGATTGCAACCGAAGCCTCAAGTCAACAAACCAGCCTCTCCCACCATCCGTGTGCTGCCTTCACGGTCTGTCGAAAACTCTACAACTTGTAAAACAGCTTCCATAATAATTGTTTATTTAAACAGTGAATAGTTATAATTTTACAATAATTAATTACCCATCTTTTAACACATAAGGGCAGAGCATTTGAGTTGTAAATGTTTGCAATTAATCATTGCAATAATGGCAGATTCCTGATATTCCTTTAGTACACAACTTGTTCTTGTTATTAAATGTAGGCATAAATTAAAACAATGGGACCCAACAGATAGATGCTATAGAGATGCAAAATGTTGCAAGTTTGGTTAAGTATTGCAATAACAAAGTACTAACTTGAATGATTGTGGCCTCTGTGCAGAGTCTCAAGTCTCCTCACAATCGTTTTGAACCATCAAGTCTCACTATGAAGGAAGTTGGTAGTTTGTGGTGACCTTACATAATGTCAAAACATTTTAGTATCACAAGTACAGTATTATGAATAGATTCTACCATCACCATTTTTGATCCCAGCTGCAGGGGCACTGAGGTTTGATGATGGCCCACAGGCTTCATTCTAGTTTGCCCTGGATGTGGTTGAGGTCAGGCTTTCCGAGTCTGCACAGGCCAGTTGAGCTCTTACTCGCCACTCTTCCAAAAAAAGAACAATATTTATGAATATCGCTTTGCTCATGCGGGACATGTTCTGTTGAAACAGGAAATACCCTTCGTCAAAAAGTGTTGCAATGGAGGTTTAAGAAAAACAAATGTTACAAATATTCGCTGACCGTTTGTTTCTCAGTGCAGATAGAGTTGTGGTCTTAGTTATTTTGGTGGAAAGTACAGTTTTGCAAACATTAGTCAAATATGAAACATTCTTGGATATTTAAAGGATAATTCTTCCAGTTGGAAGTTTATTCCTAATGTGCACAGGCACATTAGTTTGTTAGAATAGCTGATAAATAGATAGATTCCTATCCCTCGGTGAACCCAGTGGGCAATCACCTGGTACACACCCCAATACACTTGACTGAATAAAGACATTAGGACACTCCTGGGGCTTTTAGGTAACATTTGACACACAGGAAAAGGAGTCCATCCCTCCAGTAGGTCTAAAAAAGGAGCTCTGCCCTTGGCAGGGAGAGGGGATGGAGGGAGAAAACAAAGACAATGAAAAAGTGTGAGGGAAGAAACTGGAGCATGCAAACGTTGACGGGCGACAAGTGGAGGGACCTAGAAAAAAGGAGAAGAGAAAACAATGGTGGAGAGGTGGAGAAAGGGAAGTTAGAGGATGAGTTTATGTTGATACTGGTTTCATTATCATTTGTTGTTGTTTTTTTGCAACGTTATTTGATCCAGAATCTCTAAATATCTTAAACTACATTATTCCAACCACAAAGTCCATGTTTGATTACAAACAGTAACACTGAGGGTTCATTTGTTTGTGCTTCTAACCACGTCTCACTTGTCTCAGCTCTCTATCTGAGCTATTTGAATCATCTTAAGTCCATAAACATACATGTATTATCATTGTGCAATCATTTCATTTACCTCAACATAAAAATGTTGCCAGATTCACTTTCCATATTTAAACAAAGTACATAAAATACATAAAATGAATGCCAGCTATGATAAGTATTGCAGGAAATGAAATTACCATAAAAGAAATGTAACTATATCTAATACATTGTGATTTATATACTGTAGATACAGTAAAAATATATAAAATGGTTGCTGTTTCTCATATGGATATTAACTGTTTTTGATCTAAATTTTCCTCTGAAAGTACTTTGAAATGGACTCAATTATACCTGAGTTTTCTCTAATTATACAGCAAAAATTAAGATTTTAGGGTGACAGTGAAACAAATGTCATGCATACGTTTGCCACTAGAAGGTGCTACATGTACACAGCTTGCTCAGAGAGGTGAGAATGAAGGATTTTATAGATAAATCGAAAATATGATGTGAAGTGAGGAGGGGGACTAGGAGAAAAGTGGTGACTGGAGAAAAGCAGTGATAAAAATTTTCCTTCTTTGGTCCCTGGTGGTTTGAAAATGGTCTCTGAGGGCTTCCCACGCCTGGAACTCTCCACCTGCGTCTCTTTGCTCCGAGCCAATCACACAGACATGCATGTGTTCTTGTGAGGACATGTGCTGACATCATTCTTAGCCCCATACCCAAACCTCACCCACTTTGATGTGAGCCAAAACCCAGGTTAATCTTTGTTTGTGTCACTCGACTGGACTTTTCTAATATCACCTGTCCATTCAGGGTTTGATGACACAGAAACATGCATATTTTCTTACTCTCTCAGTTGTTTAGCAGCATTTTATTGCTGCTGTATTTGATTTGACTTGAAAAGTGAATGAAAACATAGCTATATAGTTCTTGTAAATTCTGAGTATTTTATAATGACAACTGAACTAATATACTAAAGTAAAACAATTCTTCATTACTGGGCTCAGTATAGGGAAATTTTAGTTTAGTTTATTTTTAACAGTATGTCTTACATTTCATTCGACCAATAAACCTTTATTTTTTCCCCTCCACTAAAACCGGGGATATGTGAGAATTGGCTGATCGGTGGCCATACAGAAGGAGACCCAATCTAGGGACAGTTTTGATACACAATCATATATGAGTGTAGCTGAAACACAAAGTACATGGAATGTCTCTTGTGTAGATTTCTGTGTTTGCCATTGATACAACGTCCAATGTGATTCTGTTTTATCACATTTCATTCCTCCAACCTTTTTAAATGTCAGTAGTGGCAAATAGCTGGTGAAGCCAGGAAAAGACTCCACCGATCACTGTGTACTGGAGATGTATTATTGATGAGAGCAGACACATGAATCGGCTTTATTTCATCAGTGATAATGTCAATGACAGCTTAATTTGGATGTGGCTATAATCACATCTCTATCACTCTCATTCCCTCACGCAAGTAAAATAACTTCTGTAATGTGACGACTATGTTTTTCAAGACCTTTAAGTTTGACCTTAACAACTCACAAAGCAGTGCTTAACCTGTACCTGAAACTAATTATAACTTTGAACTCAAACAAGCAAAGACTGTGTAAAATCTACACAGAAGAATATATGAATATGCGAGATGACTCTTGTGGACGACCCTCTGCAGTCCATCTTTACTCTCACTCCTTAACCACGACTGAAACGTCACAAAGGAAATGGTACGTACAAAGGTATTTGTCATCTGGAATAATATTTTGTCTGGCCATTACATCAAATGCAAGAGTCACCCATCCCTTTCATTCTCTTTCATTAGCTTCCAGTGAAGCAAAATGCAGAAACGTCTGTGTGGCTTCATTTAATGCTTATTTGTGGTTCTGGAAAATGTCCTTCCGAGAGCTGAGACTTGCTTTTAGTGGTTATAGGGAGGTTTGTGTTGGGGATTCAGCTGTGGATATACTGAAATGTGAGGGGCATTGTGTCAATAACTGGTCCCATATGACCACAGCTGCTCCCATCACAGAATGTTTTTTGTTGTGGGGTCGGGATAATGGTTAAAGTTGGACACATATTTTGATTTGAGTCAGTTAATACTGTGTTGCATACATTTGTATAGGTCCAATGCTGGAGGTAATGTTAAGTGAGGTCATAATGTGTTACATGATTAATTTGCACATAACAACGATTTCAGGTTTATAGTTATAGGTTTATAGGTTTTATGGCCATGTTGTATCTGGAATTAGTGTTGAAATGTACACTATCAGTGATCCATGATTTTGTAAGAGAATGAGGTTTTTCTTCCTATAGTGTTGGTTGAATCTTGGGGAATGCTGGAATACCATTGACATGAAGTTTATTCTTCTTTTCCCTCGCCAATTTGGAACATGAGAACACAACACAACAACAATTAGAGCTAAACTTAACTGTGTATGGCACTGAATAGTAAAACTGAAACGTTGTAGGTCCCTATTATCTGTGAGCTAAGCGTGCGCTAAATGCTTTAAAAACCTTTGTGGAGGGGGTGGAGGGTTGAGTGAAACATTCCTTTAATTGCCTTTAACACTGTCCACAAGAGATGATTACACTTTGGTTAAAATAAATTTCACGTATCCAGTGGAACCTTCAGATCTACATTGAACAGGATAATAGATGTACTGTACTTTGTTTACTGCAAATGCATTAAAGGTATGAGCAAGTAAAAAAGGAAAGGGGAAGCAGAAGAATTAAGGATGGGATAAAGAGATGGTTAGAGACTGTAATTAATGCCGTTAAACATTTCAGTGTTGGTATCTCACTTATGTAACTTGACCAAATGATGTATGAATAAATTCTGTTCATTGTTTATTCATAGAGCTGAGAAAAAAACGTAACAGAGGGATTTCTTGGCTGGTTATTCTTGTCTATACGCCTGTCATTTACATGTTCACACCTAAAGCACCCACCCCCAATACGTCTGTGTCTCATTTGTCCTCTCTGCTTTCACATTTACACTCAGGAGAGTCCATGTGACTGTGTGTGTGTGTGTGTGTCTATGTGTATTTGGCTTGTACAGCTGATTTTCTCTGCCAGAAAATGTCCTGCAGCAAGAATTGGGAGTTGAGAAAAGTGTCCGCAGCTCCGTCGATATGTGACATGATGCCAAAACGGGCATGCAGCCAATTTCGATTAGCAAAGTCCAACACTGTCCAATCACAGTTTCAGCACTGCCAGGGACTGGTTCAGAGTGCTGAGGAAAACTCCAAAATGCCAAAGACAAATTTGAGCTGTTGAAAAACGTGTCCAAGAATGAAAACAACAATAAGAAAATCTGAATTTGATGCTGCTCACGCCAGGCCACCGAGATGCCATATGTACATCGTCGTCCCGCAGTCAGTTTAGTAGTGAGAGCCAACGATGCGTCGTATGAAGTGGACATCACCACAGTTAGAACTGATTGATGCTTCTGCACAGGGGCCATAGGCGTCGATTTCAGTCAAGATTCATTTTGTACCCACCACTTTTCTTCTTAAAATGATGATATGAAACGATGACAATTTTCCACGACATAGTTCCAGTAGGTTTTTGTCACAGACAAGTGAGAAAACGGAGACGGGACAGGATCTACTGATTCGCTGCGGATTCGCTCGCATACACACAGAATGCGAGACCTGAGCGATCTTCACGGTTTAAACAGTGAGCAATGCCAAAGTGTAGATCAGTTAAAAATATTTAGAACATGTTAGAATCCGCATTCATCTCCATCATTCAGTGATGAAATTCAATGCAGAGCTATGCAGACAAACATATAAACGCTCACAATGGTGTACCGCTTCCACATAGGTCGCGGCATATATTGTAAATCCAGTATTACTGTCAAAACAAGCAACAAGTGCAGATGTGTCATCCATCTTAGTCTCTGCTTGTGACGGGTTGTCTGAAACGACTAAAAGAAAAGAACTGAATCCCTGAGAAAAGGAATGAGACATGACTGCACGTGTGTTTTTGAAAAGGTTCGGCAGCAATGTAAAACGAGGTATTTGTAGATGACTCCAACATCTACATTGTCCTTGAGGCCTTTTGAATGTCAGAATGTCGCCCTCGCACATTGCTGCTTCTCCTGGTTTTTCTCGATTCTTTTTGTCTCGCTGTATCAGCTAATAAAAGATCAAACAATTCTTCTCTCCCTTTAATTTCATTTATCGCCTTGCCATCTTCTTTACTTTTTCCCCCGCTCTCAGCACACCCGTGTTTCAGTGCCTCTCTCCTCTTTTCTACTCCCAGTATTCAGGGGCCTGGTTAACAAGTCATTTAAGCTCCATCTTCTCTTCTCCTTAATCACGCATGCAGTATTCATACATGGCTGTCACTTATGCAGCCATATTAAGGCTGTCATTCCCTCTCTGCTCTCTCTCCCATCTCGTCAGCTCTCCTTCCTCCTCTCCTCCCCACTCTCATCTTTTTGTCTCCCTCTTCCATTTTCCCCTACTTCCTCCCTGCCTTCCCTCCCTCCCTCTCACCCACTCAATATCCTCCTCTGTTCACCTCTGCACAAGAGCGAGACGTCTTCAGTCTTTTCATGAGATCGACTTAGTGTGATGGTGGTGAAAATGGTTTAGCTTTTCATGGAGATGCGCAGGATCTGCTTATTTATGATAATTTTCTGTAATTCTGCCTAGATGCTGCACTTTGATAGCAAACACACCTCTCATAATCAAGTATGAACCCCTGTTTGGATTATGGATATGGCTCTTCTATTTTAACACTTTTCGCCTTGGGTAGGGGCTCGTGTAACAAATAGTAATTTCCCCTTGGGATCATTAAAGTAATTCTGATTCTGATTCTGAGCAGGAGAGTTGCATGCTTCAGTGCCTGCAGAATGAATTGTATTTGTTCACCAGTGACATCTCAAGGGGGAAATATGATTTGTAACCAGCTTTGTGCAATCCACACTGTAATGATACATGCAAATTAATTTACTTTAACTTTTATCAATGTTACTTCTCCTGTGATCTTCTCAGTGATTAGTGCTGTGTGTTTCTACAATGGCTTCCCTGTGGGTAAGGAAAAATGATGGCGTAATCGAAAAAGTTGGGGTGGGAAAAAGGACGAGTGGGAAATTGTATTTACAATTATTTGCGTCCGAATTCCTCATCGATTTCTGCAGTTAAGAAAAACAAACACAATCAAGGAAAACACGAAACCTGATACCGACCGGATGGTTCATTTTATACAAAGTTTTATACAATATACTTGATAATTATACATTTAGAGTGGCATAGTTTGTTTTGAATATGATTATTTATACCTTTACCTGTTGGGACATTTATCAGAGAAACAAACATCATAAAATTAAAAAAACAAATATCTATCAGAGGTCACATGGTCACAGAGTGGCCTTTTTGGCCCGTTGATGTTCTGCGCCAGTGACTCGTGAATCGTCTAACGTCGGTATGTACGTGTATGTTTTAAAGCATTGTAATGCGTGTTAATGTCTTTTTATATGCGTTAATGTGTGTTAATTCGAGGTAATGTGTGTATCCTGATGAGTCGGTCAACAAGTGTGTGCCCATGGCCTTGCTACAAAAACACTGTGGAAGGAAGCAGGTCAGCAGATTATTCTGTAAACTAGGAGGGGGAAGTAATTAGATAATGTGTGTGTGAGCGAGAGAGAGAGAGAGAGCGATGCCAGAACTTTATTGGTTCAGTGCTTGAGGTTCAGACCTCAGCATTTAAAACCAAACACTTTGTTGACGGCTGCTCTGAAAGTCACAAACCACAGTACAAAGTACATCAACGTGCATGATTGATAAAATAAATAAAAACACATAACCAAATGCAGTGGCGCACTTTATGCCTCCGTAGGTCACAGACCCTCAACAGCGGAAACACTTTTGGCTCCATAATTGTATTTGTATTCTATTTTGTAGCTCCACTCTGGACCCTCTCTCAGAATTCAGGACAGCGAAGTTGATGTCGGTGCCACAGATTTCTCTCAAGCTTGATATGAGTAATGTGAGGTGAAACTTGTTTGAAATATAAATGAGTTGGAGTTCAGAGCTGTATACGTGTAATATGGCAGCTGCTTAGTGGCTAATTTACCATGTGCAAATATTTCAGGCTGCTGTTGTGTCAGACTGACTTTAATTGGCTAAAATTTCTCATTATTAGCAATATCCATAAAATTGTGCCAACTAATAAGTCTTCTTAACGCCTTCTCACTGTTTCTGCTTTTCGAGTTTTCTTTGCAGTTTTTTCTCCATTAATGACACACCGCTAATCAGCATGAGGGTGGATGGGTATCCAAATGCAATCACAGGCGATTATACTCCTTGCTGTGTGTGTGTGCCTGTGTGTGTGTGTACACACTTTAGCCTATTAGGAAGTGACGCACTGATTAACCGTCAACTCTCATGCTGCTCAACTGCCAGTCACACGGACAGAACGCAACACCCACAGACTCCCTAATATACATGGGCACACACAAATTTGCTTTCCATCCATTATGCACTCAGGATACAGAGTTCACAGTCAATCATCGTCAGAAAAAAACGGGATGAACTGCCGCTAAAACGTGGTGAATAAAAGAGCAAGTGTGTGGGATAAGCACCTTTGAAGAAATACACCATTTTCTGGGTAAATATCTGAACTGTTTGCAGCCTCGCCTCCGTTGTGTGTGTATGTGTGTGTGTGTAGCAGAAGTCTTCTATTTCAGCTGCTCTGTGTCTGCAAAGTGCGTCCACCGTCCAACATGCTGACCCAGTTGTGTAATGTGCTCCCCCACAATCTGCCAGACTCTTTTACTGTTATTTAAACGCTATCGTGGGGGATTCTGCTCCAGCAGGATGCTGTGCAGAGTTACTGAAAGGAGAAAAGTGTGACAGAGAGGAACTACGACGCTTCTTTGTTTGCGTATTCAAACAAGCCACAGCCTTAGCAAGATATCTGCTGTCACACACACAAAAAAAGAAATGTCACACTTGTTGTTGATCAGCACCAGTGAATCCAAGACAACTACATACTGTGATTTCTGGGTTTCGTAACTCTTTTCAGCCTTTCCGGGTGTGTTTTGGAAGCAAAACACCCCAGAATCTGGCACAGCTCAAGGACACTGTCTTCTCTCATTGCACACAAGGTCACA
>CAAKHB010003899.1:142396-158559 GCA_901007665.1 Aeoliscus strigatus
CACACACACACACACACACACACACACACACACACACACACACACACACACACACACACACACACAGAGAGAGAGAGAGAGAGAGAGAGAGAGAGAGACCAAGCCACTGCGAATGAAAATCGATCAAGAAAGTTTAGTGTAATTGAGAGAGAGAGAGCGAGAGAGAGAGAATGCCTCTATAGGGAATAGATAGAGATAATTGAATAGACAGACTGTGTGTGTGTGTGTGAAAGAGAGAGAGAGAGAGAGTGAGAGAGCCTTTATAGAGAAGAGATAGAGGTAATCTGTGTAAGTGCTGCTACACCCCTAAAACCTTTTAAAGCCTTGTCTGTATGAGATTTACCTAAGTGTGTGCGAATCTAAGAGAGAGACTGTCTTCAACACCACTGAGATGCACTTTCAGGATTTACAACAGCACAAGCACAACAGGCTTTACTTCATCTTGGGACACCGGGGGCCAAATGTAACGCTGAAAATAGTAGACCACATTTTATTTGAGAAAATGATAGAAACAACTGGTTATTTTTTTACAATCTCAAACTAGGTGATGACTCTGGAAAGGTTGAAAATCATGGTTGTTGTCACTGATGTAAATTAGGAACTAATGTTTGATAATGGAGTCAATCACCCGTCTCCATCTGCAAGGACTGGTGACGTCAACTATCACCTCAACTTGCCACATTTTGCTATACAATTACGTCATTGCATCATATCGAGGCAAACAGGTTGATGCCATTTGACAAACTGGGAGCATCATTGTCATTGTTGTTATTGACAGCAACTCAGGATGAGATGTTCCAGTGACGTGTGACATAGTGTTCCAAGGTCGTTTTTTCCAAGTTGCTGTGCACCCCATGGACCCCAAGTTCAGAATTCAAGTCAGTATGAACTTCTTTTTTATTGTTGATGCAGCATGTGGGTCTTTTTGAGTCCATTTCTACTGTTCATACATTCAGCATGGACTTATTTGTCATCATAGTGTCGTTATGCGTGAAATGCTGCATTTCATACCTTCCTACCATTTTGACCTGCGATGTTGTGATGAAACTGTAAATTGTTTCTCAGAGTTCTGGTAGAACTGGGACTGACCATTTTAATCACTTGTTTGGACATGTACAGCAGCCCAGTGTCTAAATGTAAACATGGGAAACATGAACCCTGGAAAAATATTCCCCCTCATACCTCAAAAACACTTTATTAGTGCCACCAGTGTCAACGGATCAATAATATAAACAGATCAATGCTTGATATAAACTCACCCTGAGTGTTTTGTAATCCTAATTACTTAGAACCGTCTAGGAAGTTGTTTGAAAGCAACGCTTTCTGTTGTCAACTCTCCTCTGCAGAGCTAAATCGAGCAGGCAAAGTTTCAACATGCAAAAAGTGAAAACCAAATTACTCCGAGCTGTTTTCTCTTCACCAGGTATATTCGCAGATAAACAGACATCAATTTTCATGTATTGCTTTTGTCAGATGGACTTAATGGTGCAGGTACTCTCTGTTGGACCGCTTTTGCCTCTAAATTTGTATGTAATTTACTAAGCTGTGTGTGTGTGTGTGTGTGTGTGTGTGTGTGTGTTGAGAGAGGGATACAGGTCACAGAGTGTAAACAATAGAAAGAGATGAGTTCCACATGAACGGTTCACCACCTGTACTGCCTGTCTTTTCTCACCCTCCATCCATCCATCCATTCTCATCTCTCTATTCTTTTTTTTAATCTCTCGCTCACTGTCACCTCTTACACGTACCCTGCCTATTTTTGAGCCTTCTTTCTCAAACAATTGCTCTATTTTCCTCTTCCACGTCTGCTTTCAACCCATGCACTCTTAGAATAGGATAGACTAGAACTTCATTGTCTACAGAATAGTCATCTTTCTGTCTGTCTGCTATGGCTATTTACTTACTTTCTTGACAAATATCTTTTCTTTCTGCTAGGGATCATCGAACATCAGAAATGTTCAGAAAATGGATCCCTTTTTTTCCCCATTTCCCCCTTTGCCACACTTCTGCTGGCACTTCCACCTTTCCACTATGGTGTTTGTATATTCATTCGTTATGGTCTGCCGGTGTGTGCCTATCTGCTCATCTCTGGCATGAATACAGTGCAGGTACACACACACACACACACACACACAAACACGCACTGACTGACACACACTGACACATGACGTGCATGCAAGGGCGACATAAACACACAGTTGCTCAGAATTCTGTGAGATCCAAATACAAATCGGTGTGAGCGTCAGAGTAACACACACACACACACACACACACATACACGTACACGCACCCTCGCAGGTAACGTGACAATTGTGGATTTGAACCACTTGAGGGTAGTAGAGGGCTTCTGCTCAGCGATATATTGATCTGGACACACACACACTCACACCGGGGAGATACCAGAAAGTGACAATATGTTGCAGTCAGGCTCTCGAGCAGAGGCTCCCACTCGCTGTGCGGCGCATCACGCGCCCTTTCGGCCGACTGTAAACGGATAAGAAAGGCTCTGGCATTGTTTGTGTATGAACTTTAGTCACAGAGTCAAAACATGATGCGAAGTGAAGGGATGTGTTTTATTTCTCTCGTTCAGCTGGCAGACCCCTTTCAACGCCCAGCCGAGGGTAGCCCGGATTTTACAGCGGCCCTCCATAACCAAAACAGGTCAATTTGTTCTAAGGATTATTTCATGGCACTTCTGAAAAGCATTCAGCTGAGGGTGACAGGAAGGAGAATGGCAGGAAACACACAGGAAGTGATGAGAGCTGGTCTCAACTTGGTGACACACACACACGCACACACACACCCTTTTCAATATTAAGACAGAAAGCGCCATCCCTTCCCTGCAGCTTGATCCTACAGCAAACACAGCAGATACCAGAGTGCTTGATTCACTTTAATCTCCCCAGTAATGTGCCTGCGTGGGCGTCTGTTCCAGTCTGCTGCGATGTATCGAGTGCCCCTGAACTTGTTCAAATATTTGATGTGGAAGTGACACTGTTAACACAGATGAAGCAGATTCAGGATTTTGAGAGGAAAAGGGAAACACGAACAACCTTTCCCATTGTGAATTTGCCCGTCTGTAATTAGGACACATTGTGCCACATTGTTCTTTGGGTGGAATTAAAGTTGTTAAGAAAGATTGTACTTTATTTCCTTGACTGTATGCTTCGAGCAAACGTTTTAATCTTTCTTTCGGTTCCTCAATTGCCACCCTGCTGTCCCTATTTCTGTGCTCCACTCGATTCCCAGGCTGATACAGACACCATACACATCATTGCGCCTTGTTTTATTATTCATCACAGATGAAACCGTTTAGCATCCAGTCAGAAAACACGTCACAGCTGTTCCTGTTTTAATAATTGCCTTGCCCGGACAATAAAACAAACATGACGACCCCGCATGCAGAATCAATGTAAATTCCACCTGGCCAGCAGGGACCCGCTACACAGAAAATATGAGAAATTGTAATGAAGCCACAGTAATAAACATCTGCAGCGTGGAATTCTGCTGGGATTTGTTTTTTAAAGCTCAGTCTGAGCTGTGTTTTATTAGGGAGAGCTTATGGTGTGTACTGACATTCTGTGTACGTTCAGTATATTATACGTACCACATCCTTGAATGTGCACCAATTCAAATATACACATTTAGAGAGCAAACTTAAATAAAAGCATATCTGTAGCAGTGGAGGCAAATGTCATTAATACATTGGCCACAGCTACTGAGGGATGTGACAGTAAATCCATTAAGGTAGCTGCCTGTGGACGGGTTGAACATGCCATTTATTGTCCATTCAAATACGATGCATCCTGTGTGTCATCACTCCTGGACATGACAGACCAGTTAGCGCAATTGCTTAGAGCATCGTGCTGTAGTCTATATAGAAGTGGGAGGTTTGAGCCCTGTTTTTTAAGTCCTGTCCAAAAGTTCACAGACAGTTGGTACAAACTGGTTTCATGTTGACTGTAAGCGAGGTAAGTGAAAGAGCAGCATTTTCTGTTCTGTTTCCTAGAGTACGTTAAGTGATCTCACTGCACCACCTTTCTTTTTATTTTAACAGCATTAGGATTTATGTTTGTAAAATCGCTGAATCTGAAATTTTTTATAGCTTTTTAAAAAATGGTATTCTCTTTTGGTTGTAGTATACGTTTTTGTAATTTGTAACTTCAAACATGTGGCACAAACATATCCTTTGGGATAACGTTTTTCCTTATCTTGCCTCAGATGTTGGTGGAGTGACTGTGGCCACCATATGGACACAAAACATGCTCCTGTATGCTAATGTAAATAAACAGTGTTTGAACATGTCTTCCTTTGCAAATTTACAAGATAAGAAGTTGATAACTGTAAAAAAAAAGCTCACAGTAGTCTTTCTAAAATTATCTGCATGTAAGTAAATGATTACAGCAGTCTAAAAAATAGGTATCTGTACAGGATATGGCATCAATGATGTTCATCACTGAAATAACAACAACAACAATAACAACAGCAACAATAATAATAATAAAGATAAGACAAATATCACAAAAATCATAACTTTTAATGAAAGCTTGTGTGTGCACACAATTTGTGCACACGCTCTGTGGATGCATGTGTGTATGCATGTGCACACACGCCAAAGTGCTAATGGACAAAGGTGTGATTAACAGTGAACCACATGGTCAGATAGTGTGAACCACATTGCTTGTGCTAACAGCTGTGTGTGTGTGTGTGTGTGTGTGTGTGTGTGTGTGTGTTACCCAAGCTGTCATCCAGCCTCCAGACATCTCGAGTACAAAAACACACGAAGAAGAGGAATGTCATTGACCGTCATTCATCCCCAGCCTACTTCAGTTACAAATTTCAGGATTAATCATCACAATGAATTTGTTTTAAAATACAGAGTGTGTTCATTTCAGCCGAAGATCTGACCCGCAACTGACAACCCCTCAACATCAGGGAGGAGTCAGGAGTCAGTGTCTGCCGATGAGGTTCAGGCATTCAGAAGCCCCAGACATTTTTGAGGTATCAGCTCAAAAATAATAGTAAGACATTTTAGTTTTATGTTTAAGACCATCTGATCTATGTTAGTCCAAAATGTTTGCGATAAGCTCTGTGTTTAGTCACCACCAGCTCCAGATGGAAACTTCATAGCTACTAAAAGCTGTGAAACCTGGGCCTACTGTTACTACGTATGATAGGTCACAATGACCAAGGAACCACTAAGGAACCAAGGATCTTCATGAACGATTCACACAATTGACCCATCTCCACATACACCACCAGACAACGCCATCGCTCTCAGCCTCTCTGCTCCTTGGCCCAGTGCTTTATTCCCAATGGCTTGCTCTTATCTTATTTTTAAACCATTTAAAATCATCTACTGATCCATAAATCATCAAGCTGTATGTGCACACACGTACAAACAGAATTATCAAAGTTATGTTGAAATTTAATTATACTTCTTTAGCGACATGCTAACGATGGAGACGATAGTTGAATCATTCTTAAAGAAACTTGAAGGTAAACACTGTCTATTACATCTGAACGTAACATGGGAAGGGGAAACGAAGGTTCTGAGCTGTAAAATCCAAAATGAGATGAAAGAGTCATAAAAGACTCTGAAGAACTGTAATAAAAATATTGGAACACTGGAATATTGGAAATAAATGCTTTTCAAATAGACTTTTGAACTTTTGGGACTTTTGGGAGTTCTCCACATCACAGGAAAGAGAAGCAACTTAACAGCATCATCTGTATTCGAGGCAGGTGAAGGTTTCAGGTGGTTGAGGACACCTCGCAAAAACAGCACATGACCTGCCTGATTCATTCCCTATTACTTAAGAGTATCTCAATGGTTTACACTGCACCAGAAGTTACCTCCTTAACTCAGATCACATCAGTCTAAAATGCCCAAGGCTCCAAACTCATTAAACCTTGAGAAAGTTCTTGCAACGAAGCAGAAAGACATGCAGAGAAGACATAAAACAGTTGGGTAAACACAACTTTGAATTTCTCTCAGTGCTTAACTGTCAGACCCCAGTATCATTATAACTGCTCAGTAATCCACCCCCCCGCCTCCTCACCACCACCACACCTCCTTCCACCACACACACACACACACACACACAGACACACCAGTGTGATTTGTTAAATTGCATCTCTCCGTCTCTCTATTACTTTAATGAACTTTTCTAACAGTGAGTTGTGACTGTGATTTTTCACACAAAATGACAAAATATGTCTTTCCACCAATCTCTGAGCTAATGTTCCACATCCTGGCAACAGGGATCCAATCAGAGTGCACAATCAGTCAGTCACTGAACCTCAACACCCCGTGACAGGTGGTGAAGATGTTCACGCTGAACAACATATCGAGTAAAATCAGAGATTCAGTCGATATGAGAGAGGCTGCCTTAGATGAACAGTCCACTGTTAAACCGCAGCCGCTTAGATTTGTCAAAGAGAATCCAAATCCACGTCGTGTCTGTAACATTTTTCTTTGGTCATGTTTGGTGCAAAACAGGATTATTAGATGGCTGTCAATATTTCACATCCTAGCGCTGGAGATGACATCTCAGAAATGAGCATTATTTGATTTAATGTGAAGCTGAATGGAGCATTCAGTGTTAAAAGGGAGTGAGAATCAAAATTTGAGCAGATGGAGGCGGCAGGGAAAGAAGTTATCTTAGAAGTAATTTTACATTTTTAACACTCTTGTCAGTATATCAAGGGAGGAAAAAAACTATTAAAGGCCATCACAGAGTCATACCTCCAAGATGAACACATCTCCACCTATCTATGCTTGTATTAATATGGAGTATTTTTCCAGGTAATCTCAACATGAAGTTGACATTAAACATGAAACAAGACGCTAAAGGACCAGGCAGGTCGTCAAACACGAGGGAAACTAAACATAAGGAATAACTAACACATGGAAAACACAGGCACACGTCACAGAAGTAGCCCGTGAGACGCAGGAAGTACAGATTCTCAGGGTAACGGGAAACACAGGAGAAAGCAAAAGAAAAATGTCCAAAGCAACAAAAATAAGAACAAAAGGCAACGGTCCATGTCAGACCATGATAAAAACAAATAGTTTGTTTGGGCCGTTAGAGAGGAAAGGAAAGGAAGGAGATGTGGTAGAAGGGTGATAAACAGAGGGGAAATAAGGTACCAATTAGGAAATTACAAACCTTGGCAATGTATTAGTCCAAACAATGTTTTTGAAAATGAAATATAAAAGGGAGTGACGTACTGAGAACCGGGTAGAGAGAAAGAAGATATATGTAGAAGAGGAGAAGTGTAAGAAGGAGTGAGAAGGACAGGCACAATGGTTCTTTCAAAGATACAGATACCATTTAAAGAACTACATGATGAGAAAATTTGAGTTTCTGTGCTTGGGTCAAGATGGCACAATGGCCCACTGCACCTTTTGTAAGTCTTTTTGAACCGGCAGCTGGGGGAAGAATGTCATGGGGTCATAAACCCTCTGACTGCTGTGATGGTATTCCCTCTGTCGCCACATCCTTGAAGCCCCCACCCCCACCCCCCCAGGACCAGTATGGCTGAACTGTGCAGGAGGGTGTATTTCCATGAAACACTCTGTGACACGTTCATAGCTGCAGAGCTCAAGACGATTAGCAGAATGTCACACATGGCCAGCCAGTGTACCACAGGGCTGGGACCAGCCTGGAGCTGTGTTCTTCTTCATTGATGCATTGATGTATGAACCGGTATGTGTCAACAGGAGGTGGAACTGAAGGTGGAACTGAAGCAGCTGAGGTCCTAGTCTTTGAAAAAATGAGCGTGAAATACATTTCCTACTCATAATTTGTTTAGGGAGTGTCGATGTGAACATGACATTTAAAAACTCACTAGTAGCTGTGAATGGTGAGGCCTGCATTGTTCAGCACACACTCGGTCCTCATGATTTTGAGTACTTGCACACAATGATGGCTACTGTCCAGAGGTGTAGAGTTCCGTTCAATTCGTGATTAGTGGGGTGCCAATTCGATTCATGGACGGTATTGGTTCATTTACAATCATCGATCCGAAACGATTCCGTGACTTTTTTAGTCCCTGAAAATTCCACCCGTGAGATTGTGAAACAAATACTTGGACACTGGACACCCAACGCCTCAGGTTTAAGTCTATACATTTTCAGTTAAAGTATAGCTGGCATTACCGCTGCAATAACACTGCAAAGGGTGCCTGGACGGTCGGCGTTGCGTGAAACTGAAATCCCCTTTCCACATCCTGCAAACAGTGAGCGATTTATTTAGAACATCTTCGTCTCCGTCAAAGGGTTTCCACACACTGGACTGCAATGGTGGCTTGATACTTTCTTTCTGGCTTGCTTCTCCTCTGCCATCAGTCATGCTTAAGGTGACGGACTCCCCGTAGAGTGTTTGCAGTCATCAGAGGTTCCATAGTCGAGCGCACTGCCGTGTAGTAGTTCCCTGTGACATGTCAGTGAAAGCCTACATTTCCCACAATCCTTGTGCGTTGCTTCCATTCTTCCGTCATCTACTTCCTTTTACAGCGGTGACCAGTGTCACCATGGAAACTTGAATGGACACAGTATGAAAAAATGAGATTAACCTCCTTACTTTGAACTGATTGTACCCCTCTCACCGAATATGTCAGTTGTCAAAGCTCAATAGAGTTTTTGAAATAATAAATCGCACGGTCGTTAAGAATCCAGCTGATATTGTGAGTTTTCTGATGGGTGAAGCTGCGTACCCTGTCCTCCTCCCACCTCTCAAAGCATACCAGTTTAATAAATTACTCTAAGGCCATGTCCACACGTACCAAAACAATCTTTTATTCCCTCCCTTCTTCCTTGGCACAGTATCAAGAATCTTTGCATCCACATTGATCCCTTGTAAACGACTTGACAGGCTGTAATTCATACTCCAGGCCAACAAGTGGCGCTGAAATTCACAAAAAAACGAGGAGAAGAGACCCTGGAGCGGCATCTCCTGTTGTCTGCTGAGCAAATGGAACTGTCCAGAACACGGTTTTTGACCGACAACTGAGCGGAAAATGATGCCGATCTTGTTGGCGTTACTGTGGTAACAAGATCTGCTCACTTTGAGTCTTTGCGTGTTCAGAAAAACATTGAATAACCGTCAATTCTGTGTTAGCCTAGCAAATTCCACCGTCCAATATGTGAAAAAAGTGAACGGAAAATTATGCAGCTCCTGTCAGAGTTAACGAGGTCCGCTCACTTTCATGTAAAAAAAGAAAACCACTGAGTACAAAGTTTTTCTGACAAAATAGATATGAGAGTCTGGAACTCAGTTTCTTTGTTGGTCCCAGAAAGTGTGGCTAAGCAGTCCTGATGGATTGGAAGAAACCACATGATAGCTGTAAATGCCTCTTAGATAATGTCTTCAGAGGTTGATCCCGTAACCCGCTTAATCCATTACTCTTCATTCCGGACGGATGCAGTCGCACGGATGCTCAGGCTGTGACGGCTGCTTATGTATTGTAGCAGAAAGGGGACACGAGCGAGCGCTGTTACTTCTCGGCATCATCCAGATAACATCCATCAGACAGAGCAGCCACGAAAGGAGGCAGGAAATCTCTGTGGGATCACGGTTGAAGAACTGGCTATTGCTGAGATGGAGAAGATCTACTGAAAATCATGTCTGAGAAAAGGAATGAACACTGAAGGGATTCGTTCTGGAAAATGATATATTAAGTGTTGTATGACCAATTTAGCAGCACTCTGAGAGCAGTCTCAGATCCAGTTGTCTTTATAGGTGGGTTATGATGGTTTCAACCATACATCATCACAGTAACAGTGGCTTTGCCTGGTGAACCTCCCTTCTCAGATGTGGGAGTCATATGGTATGTAAAGAATGATTTTTGTAAACCCTCTGGTTCAGGTTAATATGGGGATGTGTGATGAATATCAGCACAGTATGGTCAAATATATTATAATATCATTTAGGTGTATAAAGCTGCTACAATTGCCCTTTCACTTTACCTACCATAGATCTATAAAAGACAAACAGATCAACACATATGGCCCGTGCAATGTGCATGTATCATAGCGTAAGACGCTGGTTCAGAGAGTAGAGACAGGAGAAAGGAAGAAGAGCTACGGTACCATCAAAATTCATGAGGCTTCCAGGCCCATCCTGCCCTGCAATCTGACAGTCACACAAGCAATTGCTGCTATCACACACTTCGGCAAGGGATATCAAAGTGCGGTTGTTGTATGTCAAAGGCAGTTTGGGAAAGTGTGTGTGTGTATGTGCCTGCGAGGTTTGTTTGCCATAACCCATACAGGGAACTGTGGTCTCTCCGTCCAGCTCTCACAACAAACGTTTAACGGTCTTTGTTTCAGACCACAGTTTGTGTTCTGCGCACATCAGCTATGGTAAAGGAGAATGCAACGATGAATAAAGAACTGCATCTCTGTCGCTGGTAAAACTGCCCGTAGACTCCTGTGTGTCGAATGAAATGCCCGGGACGGCCCTCTCTCTGTTGTGACCAATCAGAGGCCGGCACTCTACGACGTCACATGTTTCGTACGGGTTCGGCTCACTTGTAACCTTGACTGAGGTGGTACTAAAAAATGACCAGGTATTGGGTACTGTTGCCAGTAGAAACGCCGGGTAGAGCCATGCTGCAACTGTGTAGTGGAAAAGCGCCAAAAAGGAAGAGGCAGCGGGAAAATATTTTGATCGGGAAGCCACCAGAAACAACTATTTTTTTTAAAGATCATCATCATCACAAAAGAAATGGTGATGAAGATCTACTCTTAACCTTGAGCCTCTCTCCTGTTTTTGGATGTTTTCACTGTCACATGTTAATGAGGAGACTTGGTCATTGGTACAATCCCCACCCAAAGCAGTGGTGGACAAACCAAGAGCTGACATATTGTGTAGAACCCTCAAAGTCTCAGGCCTCCGGTAGAGAACCATTTTTTAATGTGTGTTTTTTTGTTTTTTTTTTTTCATTTTGTTATTTATCTAATGCTTCTGTAAAACCACCTGTCACATCACATCTGAAAGTCAGAAACCGCTGCCCAATTGCAAACATAAACAAGATTCAGACAGCGGCGGACACGCTCATACACACACTTCGGGCAGACAGATGAGACTGAAATGCTATTGAAGCCCCATAAGCAAGATGGATGTCCCAGGACTGCCTGCTATTCTCTCTCTTTCCCTCTCTCTCACACACCCCCACAACGTGCATCTATCAATCTATAACTAGATCGCAAGAATGCAAGTCAGTCAACGTAATGTCCACAAGTGATGGAAACACAACTCTCTCTCTCTCTTGCTTTCTATGTGTGCAAGTGTGTGTTTACAACTGGTTAATTACACACATGTACACCCCTCTGGGGGCTACAAGCACCTCCACCACAGGAACTGAAGGAAGATTCAACCTTTTCCTCTCTTATTTCTACAACATTCAGAAATACAGTCTGTCACTTTTTATTTCACGGCAGATTCACAGCACTTCTTTTTGTCATCGTGAAACTGGCTCTTTTCCTTTCCAAATTACATTTCCTCTGCGGGACCATGTTAAAAACCTGAGCTGTTTAGGTGCACATCTAATGACCATATCCTCAACACTTCTCCAATTTAAGTCAGTGCAAAAAAACCCAAAACACCCCCTGCGGTGCCTGGTAATTACACTCTGGTGAGAGGGCCTTAATTGTACTGGAGCTTTTATTTTTAAATATTGAAAGACATTTTTTACCATCTAAGGACTTGATGAGCAATGAGTGTGTACACTTGTGTGAAGTCCTGATTGATTTTGTGAAAGTGATTCACAGGCCTTCACTTACAATTACATCACGAGCAAAACACATTATTAAAGGAATTTGCTTGTTAATGAAGTAGATCAGGCGATCCATACCTCCGTCACAGTTGGGAGCAGCTGGATGGGGCAGAGACACTGGAAACGGAGACTGCCTTTGTTCAAAGTGGTCGACGTTTACTATTTACTTTTGGAAACCATTTTATTAAATGCACGTAGCAACAGAGTTCACTTTCATGTCATGTTTCAAAAGGGCCAATTTTCCAATGTGTCTTTCAAAATGCTATAAGCGAGTACCTGTTCCGTGTGTTTCTATAGACAGGTGTTAGGTATGTTAGGTATGTTTCGTGCAGCCTAGTCAAAGAGGGGAAACTGACAGTAGCTGACGTCATTGCGATAAAAGTGATGAGGCCTTTTAATATAAAATCTGCAACTAAAAGGAGCAGCAACTCATTCTGTCCTTGCTGCATTTAGATAGCCTAATTTGCACATGAAATGAAGTAGCATCTTATCCGTGTAGAAGTGCTGTATATGTTGCACTGATAAGTGACTTTGTATTTTAACATGGTGAGTTATCCTGCTGCAGATGCAGCCTGCAATATCTGAGCAAGTGTTTCCATTGTGCACTTTGTTAATGTGTTTTGAAGGTGTTTTGTATTCTGAATGCAAATGTCCCTTTGAGAAGAAACTTTCTCAATTGGAAAAAAACCCCAAACATTTTAACCACTTGGCTGAACTTTCATTTACTACTAAGATAAAAAAAAAAATCCAAAAGACCAATTTCTGGCTTTTTAACCACCAGGTTTAGAAACACAATAAGAGAATGCTGATACAATCCTGTTGCGTTTTCCCATTTGTCCTGAGCACTGATGCTCTCTGTCTCCATGGTAACCAAGCTGCCACTCTCTTCAAATGCTGGATAATCTTTGCAGTAATTAGCAGCATATGAATGTAAGTGTTAGCATTTTAGCCTGAACACCTGCAATGAACAAACGGGAGGAGATTTTAAGAGATCTGTTGGGTGAGTCAGTCTGACTTTTTTCCAAAACTGCTGCATGTTTTTCAGGGGTCAGATGTCATTGGCTGCTCCAGCAGCTCACCCAAGGGCTGAAATCATCAATTACTTTTTGGACATCCGTAATTCTCTTATTGTGTTTTCTCACTTTCATTCACCTTCCCAGGAGTAGTTTGGAGCAGTCGAACAGCAAAACCCCATAAAAACAAGATGAACTGGCATAGAATAAATTACATTTTTGTGTGTAAAACTGTATGAGACGTAACGTCTGTTGTGTGTTCACACACTAGGAATTACATTCACATGGACATTTCTTCACAGCATGTCGCCATCAACCTGTGAGCTATGTCTCGCCTCAATGTAGGAGTAGCACACTCACACCTCAGCCTTTCACCTCCCCGCTGCACGACTCCATCCCTGCGAGGCGGCATTAGTAGTCTAGGACACCTGCCATTAATGTTATGAGCCTTTCAGACCAACAGATACAGCTCAACATGCCTGTGAGTGGATGCCGCCTCTTCAGCCCTCTTAATGCCAGAGTACTTGTATTCATGGTACTCTTGACCTTGGCTAATCATAAACTAAAGATAGAGGTTGGGGGAAGTTGATAAGAGAGGCTGGAGCACACCACTGTTGAGGGAACATTTTGTGTCTCATGCCAAATACTTGTAATTGTTTTTATTGTGATATGATGCCGTTAAAGCCCAGTAGATGGTTTACAGCTGGCTTTTTGTAGCACTGATTATAGAGAGGTGAAACAAAAACACAGCAACCACAGAGAAAGACGAAGAACCTGCTTTCCTGCTCGCGAGTTCCAGAGAAACATGGACATTTTTTGAAGAAAACAAACAAAACAACACGTTTTATGCAACAGTTAAAGTCTGGTTCGCAAACCATTTGAAGCAATGAAGTTGAAGTTATTACTCTGATAAGATATTTTTGTGATGAGATAACGTTTTCCACATCATTCCATACAGTGACTGACATGTATCTCTAAATATGACCCTGTCATGTCACGTCTGCTCATGAAGGAGTGATTAAGTTTGTCTACAGAGACTCTGAAACACTCCAAACTTACCAAACTTTTCAACTAGGCGTGTGGTTATACTGCGACCATAATTAAATGGTTTCTTACGTCTGTCTGACGTAACTGACATTTCACACTGACCACGGGTTAAAAACATATATTTCAATCTTGTGGTGATCTTCATCTACATGATTCCACACCCTGTCGTAATACATTAAATTGAAAGGGCTCTGGCACAGAGCACAGGCAAAAATACCTTTTATCATAAACTGAGAACCAATAAAAAGTAAAATACTGAAGAAGGAAAGATATGTTATCATTGTGCAGATTATACAGTGAAATTTATGCTCTGTATTTAAACCAGCCTCTGCGAAGAAGAAATATAGTCTTCAGCAGCACATGAAATGGATGGATTGTGGAGTACAGATGAGTAACAAAGGGACTCTTTTTACATGCTGTCATAAAGCGATGTCATAAACGGTTTCCATTCAGACGAGCTTTGAGAAGTTCAGTTACCACTCGCATAAAGAATGAGAGAAAGACCGGTATCAGGTTTACCTACAAAATTAAAAAGATGAAGACAAATGCAAAGGAAGGAGACAGATGAAATGGGATAAGATAATTACAAATGTCCTTCACACTGCAACGTGTCGCCTCTGCTGATCCAGAAGTGAGAATGGGAAATGTGCTGATCGAGACCATTATTACTGTAAAAAGGTACCAAAGCCCCAATCTCTCTTTAGGGTGTGTGTGTGTGTGTGTGTGCGTGTGTGTGCGTGCTCTCACAGACAATTTGTAGTTTATCCCAAAGTTTTCAAACGCTAATGGTCTAATTTATACTCAAACAAAGGAGTGTTAATCAAGCCAATGTATTTTCAAGTTATCACATTAGCATCCTCATTCACAGCTGTTCAGAAAGTCAGAAACACCAGGAGACATGGCCAGGTGGCTTAACGGCACACGCACACTACATCACCTCTTTTCACCTCTTTTTTTTTTTTTATTTCAGCGTAACTTTTTTTTGAGAGTGAGATATATCAGTTGAAGGTCCTCGAGCTCTGTGGGATTGGAATTTTATATCGATAGATTGCTCCCTCTAATGTTTTCTACTGTACTGAAACTTTATTTTCTTTACCACTTTGATGTTCCTCCGTAAGTCTCCATCTGTTCATCTCTGCCGTTCTCGGTCTCTTACAGTATGCCGTCTTGACTGCATCTCCCTCCATCTGCTGTAGTCTGTCACTCATGAACATATCGATGCCATCTGGTGGACACACTTATCCAAAGGGATTCATGGTGCTGTAGCACGAGAGCATTCAGCTCTGGCACTGCGGGGCCCAGCTGGAGTTATAGTCCTCCTGATCCTGACATTGTTTGCTCATTGCTCTCCTCATTGGCGCCTCCTGAACATTGCTGTCACGATCCAGTCGCTCCATTAGTGTGCGCAGGAAAATACTCTGTAATCTAATTGACACTGACTCATTCACACATTTTTCAATCAGCTTGTACATTTGTAGTTAGTTACGACGTCCAGTCAATTTTTTATACCGTTCATATTTGTACGATAATTGCACCTTGTGCCTTGGTTGACTGTTGTCTGTTGTCTGCTTATTTTATCTCTCTCTTGTCCTTTCCCACTTAACGGTACGGTTAAATTCAGCTACTGTAGTTAGTAGATTTATCAAGTCAGTTCTTAACTTATTACACTATTTATGTTACAGTTAGTAGTTAATTTATGCACCTTGTACCTTTTTGTACTGTTCGCTCCGTGCGTTGAGAGGTCTGTAATTTCATCTATGCTGTATCATGCATACACAGTATATTTGACAATAAAGTTGACTTTGACTGTGATATGTGATGAGATATATATGGCACTGTTACAGGAAAAGAATGCATTTACATCTGCAATGTGACTGTAATTTTTGGCTTTTTACCACAAGTTCATGAAGCTATTCTTACTTTTGTTTTGAGGGGGTGCTACATTAGCGACTTCCTCGCAAAAAACGGATTTGCGACCTGTAACTCTAAGTTCTGGCGCAGACTTTACCTTTCAGTACGGGTCTTTTACTGTTTTTGTAGCAGTTGGGTCTTTTTGTGTCAGTTTCAATTCCTTGAACACAGTTCTTGCCAATGGGCATGTTGTCACATCGTAGCTAACACGCCTGTTTGTCTGTTCTGACGATCTCGGACTTCCGGCGCCGCTGGAACACGCTGGCACTTAACTTGGTGTAGTCATTATTGAAGTCCTATTCTTCTCCACGTGTACACTACACTCTTAAGTGGTATTTTAATCTCTTTTCTCACACACCACTGATCATTTAAGAAGAAGGGGGTCGGGGGTGGGGGGGGGGGGGGGAA